>JAASGM010000343.1:0-22518 GCA_023334215.1 Globisporangium cystogenes | reverse complement strand
GCCTTGCATCCCATTCGTCTGCATGCCTCCCATCGCTTTGCTTCGCCTTGAACAAGTTTCAGCTACCATCTCGCTTTGCTTCGCTTTGCTTCGCTTTGCTTCGCGTCAGCTCGTACTGATAGCTGTTCAACACTTCATCACGGGTGGTCGCGGGTCAAAGTCTCCTTGCCGTCGGTCGGTTGGGGACGAGAGGGAACGAGTGAGAGATGCAGCCTGTCAAGGACGAGATTGGCTCTGTCTTCGTCGACATCGAGGCGGACAAGATTGGCCTCCTCGTCGCGTGCGAGTCTCGGCTCGTTTCCTAACCTCCACCTCCGTTGAGACGAGAGGCACTCGCTGTGATCGTTGTGTCCAGCGTCGCGAGGTCACCTCGCTCGTCCTCAGTCCGCTTCGAGCATCTCGGATCGACCACGGCGACCTGCGTCTCGAGATCGGCTTGCGCGATGCCTCGGATCTCGCTGCGCAAGCTCCTGCTCTTCGGGCTCAACCTGGCGTCGACGCTGCTCACGCTCTTCACGGGGCTGCGCGAGAACCCGCTCATCGTGTTCACGACCGGCCGCTACGACCTCATCCAGGCGCGCACGGCTGACGGCTCGCTCAACTACCGCATCGTGCCGGACGACCTGCTTGAGATCGATCGGCTGGCCGACCTCGCCGAAGTCGGCAAGACGTACCGCTTCTTCTCCGCGCCAGCGCGTGGGCCGCACAACCTCGGCAACGACCGGAGCAACTGCCTCAAGATCAACTCGATGAACGTCTCGATGCTCAACATCTACTACGAGGACCTGTACGGCCACAACGCCCGCCGCTCGCAGATCTACACGTTCAGCATCTCGGCGCCAAAGTGCGACGTGGTCAACTTCAAGCCCGACTGGGTGAAGACGTGCATCGCGAGCCGCGGCGGCAACGAGACCGCGTGCAACCAGTACATCCTCGACAACTTCGACACGCTCGCCAAGAACCGACTCATCCGGCGCGAGACAGAGGTGGACTTTGGCGCGAACGGCGCGCCGTACCTCAAGTGCCGCGGCCGCCCGCCGCGCACGTTCGACTTCACGGCCGACCTCGTGCTGCACCAGTCGTACTGGGCCGGCGGCACGTACTACGTGCTCTTCCTCACGAGCGACTGCCTCGCGCTCTCGCAGCTCCACACGAGCGACCGCGAGTGGGGGCTCTTCAAGATCCAGGCGGTCGACAAGCTGCAGCGCGTCGTCGACGCGATTGACAACTACGGCTGGTTCACCAAGCTCGTGACGTTCTGCTACGGCATCGTGTCGATCTCGATGATCGTCATGGGCGTCTTCTCCGCCGTCGTGCAGTCGCGCGAGGTGTTCTACATCCCGAGCGCCAAGCGGTTCGTGAAGGAACGCAGGCTGCTCAAGTACGTGTTCCCGTCCATGGGGGCGGTGCGGCAGCTCTCGACCGGCAGCGAGAACGTCGTCGTGCGCTTCAAGGGGAACCTTTTCATGGCGTCCGACGTCTGGATGAACCACTGGCTCTACATCTGGCTCAGCATCCTCGACGCGCTCGTGAACCTGCGCATGACGTACTACATCTTCCAGATGGGCACGTGGATGCTCTCCAAGAAGCTCAACATGGAGAACTTCATCTTCATGTGCTCCGCGCTCACACGGCTCACGTGGATCCTCTGTCTCGCGCACACGCTGCTGCGCTGGGCCCTCAAGGTCGCGATCCGGAGCCTCAAGTCGTTCCGGTTCGTCCGCCCGGCCTTCCGCGAGAGGCTCGAGTGGTACGTCGATGCGGCCGCGCTCTTCGTGAGCTACAAGGTCTACAGCCTCCTGCTCTTCCTCTTTCTGTACATCCTGCTCGTGACGATCAAGGCCACGACGTTCATGGTGCGCAAGGACCCGAAGCGCGGCGTCTTCGGCGGCTCGCCCAACATCGCCCAGTTCTGGAAGAGCGAGCTCGCGTGCGACCTCTTCGTGTTCATCCCGATCCTGCTGGCCGCCGGCTTCGTGCTGAGCACGCTCATGATGTGCACCAAGTACAAGTACGTGGCCAACAACCGCGTGATCAAGCTGCTGCAGCGGCGGTACGTTGTCGTGGGCTGGGACGTGCTGGTCGCGATGGAAGCGCTCGGGATCGATCCACTGCGGCGTGATCTGCTGCTCGAGGACGAACAGATCGCCGCGACGAACTGCTCGCTCGGCGCGCTGCTGCAGCAGCTGTACACGTCTGGGGTGAGCGGCCACGTGAACCTAGCGGGCGACTACATCTTTGTCGACGGCGGGTTCTCGAAGGAGCCGGAGTCGATCCGGTACCCCGTCAAGCAGGCGATCGAGATGGGCCTCTGCACTGGCGTGGGTGGACGGAGAGGCTCGGTAGGTGGAACCCGGTACTCGGTCGGCCCGACGGCGCCGGTGACCGAGATGAAGACGAGGAGCGAGGTGGAGCGCAACTCGGAAGAGGCGAGGAACATCGCCGACGGACTCGTGACGAAGAAGGTCTCTCGCAGCCTCTTCGAGCGCCACCTCAAGCTCTTCAGCGACGGCGCGTTCGGCCACATCCTGCTCGTGGACGAGAGCGAGCCGGGGAAGGTCGCGATGAACCCGAAGACGTCGCTCTCCGAGTTCGCCGTGCAGGACGCGCTCTCGTTCACCGGGATCCTCGACATCAAACCGCTGCTGGGGAGCGAGAAGAAGCTGCGCATCTCGTGAGGTGACGAGGAACTGAACACGAGACACGATCACGAGTCTGTCGCCCACTGGTCCTGTCGAGGTTCTGGTCACGAGGAGCGTGAGCTGAAGAGAGTGAAATACTATTGCCCCAGCGTTCGGAGGCTGCTGGCACTGTCACAGCTCCGCTGGAGCTGTTCCTGTTGAACAGACTGAAGTCGATCGGTAGCTCTCAGACTTCGAGGCGGTGGAGAGATCAAGGGGATGGTTTCTGTGGCAACGTCGCTGCTGGGACGTTGGCTTGTGTTCTGGTCTTCCTGTCACGCGGGATCAACGAGGACGCCAGGCGATGGATCACCTGCTGCTGCCACCAGCAAGAGTGGTCGTGATCGTGGCACCGAACTCTCACGACGCCAACTTGGTCGGGGGGGGGGGTTACTCGGTCCTCGAGGTCGTAACGTCCTTGCAGCAAGCATCGCACGACCAGCAGCACTTACGATTCGAAGCCCGCACGCCTCGCGCGCTTCCAGTTCCAAGAGCAGAAGCAGTGCGATGAACGGGCTCGTGCGCCGCGGGCGGCGCCTCGTGCTGCTCGCGCTCAACCTCATGTCGACTGCGCTCACGCTCTTCACGGGTCTGCGCGAGAACCCGCTCGTGGTGTTCGTGACGGGCCGCTACGACCGCATGCGCTCGCGCCTCATCGATGGCGCGATCAACTACGAGGTCGTCCACCCGACGCTCTTCCGCACAATGCAGCTCGCGGACCTGACCGACGTGGGCAAGAACTACCGGTTCTTCTCGGCGCCGGCGCGCTACACGGCGAACGTCGGCGAGGACCGCAGCACGTGCCAGCGCGTCAACTCGATCAACACGACGGTGATCAACATCTGCTACGACGACTTCTGGGGCAAGGCGCCGCGGCGCACGCAGACCAACCTGCACAGCATCTCGGCCGCGAACTGCGCCGTGATCAACTTCAAGCCCGCGTGGGTGAAGAAGTGCATCGACACGCGCGGCGCGGACAACGCCACAGCGTGCCACGAGTACATGCTCCAGAACTTCGAGACGCTCGCCAAGAACCGGCTCATCCAGATGGGCGTCGAGAGCGACTACGGGTCCATAGGTGCGGTGTACCTCAAGTGCCTCGGCCGCCCGGAGAAGAGCTTTGCGTACAAGTCCGACATGATGGTCCACCAGAACTACTGGGCCGGTGGGAAGAACTACATCATGTTCCACACGAGCGACTGCCACGCGCTCCCGCTCGTGCGCGACGGCAACTGGGAGTACGGGCTCTTCCAGACGAAGCCGGACAACGACCGAGCAGTCGTCGTCGGCGCGCTCGACACGGACAGCAACGTGACGTCGGTCGTGACGCTGCTCTACGGCGCGATCTCGATCGCGCTCATCATGCGCGGCATCTACATGGCCATCGCGCAGTCAGCCGAGCTGCTCTACATCCCCAAGTCGCAGCGGTTCCTCAAGGAGCAGCACTACCTCCGGTACGTCGCGCCGCTCATGCCGGTGCTCACGGCGATCCCGCAAGAGGAGACGTCGGTGATCCGCTTCAAGGGCTCGATCCTCATGGGCTCGGACGTTTGGATGAACCACTGGCTCTACATCCTCATCAGCATCGTCGACTCGCTCGTCAACATCCGCCTCACGTACATCATCTTCCAGACCGGCACGTGGATGCTCAGCAAGCAAGTGAACTTCGAGAACTTCATCTTCCTGTGCTCGGCGCTCACCAAGATGACGTGGCTCATGTGCTGCATCCACTCGGCGATCCGCTGGTGCATGCGCGTCGTCATCCGCGGCATGAAGTCCGTCAACGTCGTGCGGCCAGCGTTCCGCGAGAAGCTCGAGTGGTACGCCGACGCGTCGGCCATGTTCCTGAGCTACAAGCTCTACAGCATCCTGCTCTTCGTCCTGCTCTACATCTTCGTCGTCATCAACGGCAATACGACGTTCATGGTGCGCCAGGTGCCGCCCAAGCAGGGCGTGTTCGGCGGCGACCCCAACATCGCGCAGTTCTGGAAGAGCGAGCTCACGTGCGACTTCTTCGTCATCCTCGCGGCCATGACGCTCATCGGGTACTTGGGCGGCTCGCTCATGCTGCTCACGCGGTACAAGGCCGCGACGAAGAACCGCATGATGCAGCTCCTGCAGCAGCGCTACATCTTCGTCGGCTGGGACTCGATGGTCGCGATGGAGGCGCTCGGCATCGATCCGACCAAACCGAACTCCGTTGTGGACGGCGTCGCTGTCGCTCAGTGCTCTGTCGGATCGCTGCTGCGGCAGATGTACGTCTCGGGGCCGAGCGGGTTCGTCGCGCTTGCCGGGGACTACATCTTCGTCGACGAGGGCTTCTCCAAGCCGCCGACGGAGTTCCGCTTCTCCGTGAAGAAGGCGCACGCGATGGGACTCTGGAAGTCGAGTCACAGCAGCTCGTCCGTGGTGTCTGCGAAGTACAAGGTCACCCACGCCACCGATGAGGTGCGCGAGGGCAGGAAGTCGAAGCACGACTCCTCGCCGGCGCTAGCGACGCACGCGATCCAGCAGCAGCACCGAAGTCTTTTCGAGCGCCAGCTCCAGCTCTTCACCACCAATCGCTACAGTCGCATGTACCTGGTGGACGACTTGGAGCCCGGCAGAGTCGTCAAGACTCCCGACGGCACGCGAAGCGAGTACGTCGTGAACGACGCGCTCTCGTTTACCAAGATCCTTGACATCAAGCCGCTCATGCGCAACGACAAGAAGCTCACGATACGGTAGCGGGCCCTGTACGCGATCAGGTTGTGGCGCCAGGTGAACACGAGAGTCGCTCGAACTCGACATCCGAGTCGCGATGCTCGTCCCTGGGGCTCATGGGAGCTCGAACATCGAACACGCACGCACCCGCACCTTCACTGTCACGGTGCTCATAGGCGCGGAGGATACGCGCAGCCCTGGAAGTGGAGATCGTCTCCCGTCGTCGTCTTGAGCTCGTGCGCGAACTTGTGGCACCTGCTCGTGACTGCGTCCATGTTGTCTCGGATCTACGCACGCGTCGTGAGAGCGGTCGGATCAGCCAGTCGACGACAACCACCACACGCACACAAGCAACACGCAACACGCAACACGCACCCATCGAACCAGATCCTGGGAAGGCATCACGTGGAGCACGCTCTCGCCAGGCGTGTCAATCTGGAGCGAGCGGAGGAACATCCACTCGGACCCTGCGAGCCGCGACGCCGGTTTGAGCTCCTCGTGCTCGTCGAACTCCTTCAGCGCCGCCTTCATGCGCTCTCGCACCAGCACGACCTCAGCCGCCCTCTCCCAACTCGCGATCGCGCACTGGAAGACGTCGGCGTCCTGTAGGTCCGCGTACTTCTCGAGCATCAGGAGCTTGTGCGAGAACGGGAACTCGAGCGCTCGCCAGACCTCTTCGAGCCGCGTCTGCATGGCCATGGAGCCTGCGGTCTGGCCGGACGCGTGGCTGTGGTGGTGCTGCAGGCTGTTGCTGCTCGCCTGGTGCATCAGCTTCCCGTTCCGCTTCTTCGCCACCTTCTTCTTCCGCACGAGCTGACTCGCGCTGCTCCGCGAGCTGCGAGCAGACCCGAGGTCGAAGAACGAGTAGGCGACGGAGGAGGCGTCGTCGGTGTCGTTGCTATCGTCGCGATCGTTCTCAAGCGCGTCCTCGTCTTCGCCGTCAGCTCCATCGCCGTCCTCCTCGTCGTCGTACCCGAACGTGTCTCCACCTTCGCCTTCGTCGTCGTCTTCGTCGCTGGCCTCGGCCACAGGCTTCGGCCCTCGCGCGTCCTGCAGCGAGCCCGGGTGGTGCCACATCCACGTCTGCGCAGAGTACCGGCGCTCCTCCATGCGCGCGTTCGAGTGGTGGCCGATCGTGTTGAAGTCGGTCACCACCGGCGCGCCGATGAGCGACTCCTTCCGCCGGACGCGGGGCTGACTCGCGCGGAGCTTCCTCTCGACCATCGAGTTGCGTCCGGCGTCGCTCTTGTCGCGAACGATTGGAGGCCCAGAGCCTTCCTGGAGACCAGGAACGGACAGCGAGAGACTCAGGGACAGCTGAGACGCAGGCGCTGGTCCAGCGGCTGTGGGGGTCCCTGCAGACTCCGCTGTTGTCGAGTCGGTCACACCGGACTTGCTTCCCAGCACTGGAGCTGACGCGGAAGCCGCTAGTGACGCTGCTCTTCGCCCTCCTTGCGCTGAACTCGCAGACTTGGACGGCGGCTCGTGGTCTGCGGATGTCGGATGGCTCGCGCTCGCGGCACCGACTGTCCCAGCGCCAGCTGCGCCAGGCCCGCTGCTCCTACTGCGCAAGCTCTTGGCGGACGCGATTGGCGGTCGCTTCTTCTCGTGCTGCAGGCGAGAGCGAATCTGCTCCTGGACGCTGGCGTACAGTTGATCTGTGCGCTTGCGCTTCTCCGCGATCGCTTCTCGCGCCGAGGGCTCGGGGGAGCTGTCGGCGCCGCTGCTGGACGCTCCTTTGCTTCGCTTGGCATCGATCCCCACGCTGATCCTCTTGAGCAGCGCGTCGGAGATCGCCGGTGCTGTCTCCGCCGTGGCGGTGAAGAGGCCCAAGGTGTCCCAGCGCACGCGCTCGAGGCGGCTGCGCAGCGCGTCGACCGTGCGCTGAGCGATCACCTGATACGCTTTCGACCTCTCCGCCCACTGCTCCTGCGGCCGCGCGTCGTCCGCGTCTGAGGTGTTCGAAGCAGCGTTCAGTGTCGATCGATTGGCCTCGGACGCTGCTCGTCCGCCGCTCGCCATCTGCTGCAGCACGTAGGCGATGTGCGGATGCCGCGCGAGTGCGTCGTCGCCTCGGTCGCCGCCTCCTCCTCCTCCTCCTCCACCACCTCCGAGGCCGCTCCCGTCGTCTCTCACGGTTCCTCGACTCGCTGGACTCGTCGCAGCGCCTCCGAGACGCCGAGACGACGCACCTCTGCTGTCGCTGCTTCTCGCGAGCGTCAGGGTCCCGCTGTCCTCGCTCTGGCGCTGGTTCGGACTCTCGCTCGCGAGCTTCGGCAAGCGTCCGTGGCTCCTTGTTGCCGCTTTCTTCGCGCTCTTCGCGCTGCGAGCACCAGTCAGCGGCGTCGCGTGTCGGCTTGCAGCCTCTCGTCTCGTCCGGAGCTCCGGCTCGTGCCGCGCGTCGTCGTCTGCGCCGTCGTGTCCGAGCTGGTTGCTCTGAGCCAGCAGCAAGCTGAGCTTCCCCGACATCCGCCGCCGCCGCGCGTCCCGCGCCGCGCTCGCGCTCTCGTCGCCGTCGACGATCTCTCGGATCGCGTCGTCGCGGAGTTGCTCGAGCTTGCAGCGCTTCTGGAGCTCCACGAGGCACATCGCCTGCGCGCGCTGGTAGTTGGCTACGGCGTCGAAGATGCCCTGCAGCCACCACCACATCCGCCGCCAGGTTGTCAGCTCAGCTCAGCCCAGTACTAAGAGTGCGAGCGCGTACGTTCGCGTCGAGCGCGTCCTTGATCCGGACGAAGTTGTCGTCGATGTCGCGCGTGATGTGCTGGATCTTCTCCTGCATGCGCTGCATCACGCGCTCCTTCTCGTCGAGCGTGAGGCGCCCGAGGCTGTTGTCGAGCGGGTCCAGGAGCAAGCTGTTGGCGCTCGTCTTGGCTTCGAAGTCGCGCATCTTGTGGGCGAGCACGACGTCGGGCAGGTGGATCTTCTCGCGGAGCAGCGCCGCCGCGACGCTCGAGGGCTGCAGGTCTGGGGGCGGCGGTTGTGACGGCGAACTGCCGGCCTGGAGTATCGAGGAGGCTGCGCGTCCGGCGCCGGCGGGCGGAGCTCCTCCGAGCTTCAGCGCTCCGATCGCGGCCGGTTCGCTCGACTGGAGCTGCTGGATCTCCGTCGACGGCGTGAAGATCGAGACACCTGGGAGCGTCGACTGTCAGTGTCCCGGCCTCTCTCTCTCTCTCTCTCTCTCTCTCTCTCTCTCTTTCTCTCTCTCTCGCTGCACGCCACCTCACCCACCGTCTTTCGCCGCAGCCGCGCGCCGCTGCGCCTTCTCGATCCGCTCGCGCAGCTTCGCGGGCAAGCGGATGGGCTCGAGGGTCTGCGACGCGCGCGTGTCGAGCGGCGCAGCCTTGAGGCGCTGGAGCGAGTCGCTGTCTTCGCGACGCGCGCCGTCGGCTGCCGCACCGGAAGCTCTGCCTCGCATCGCTTGATCACCTGCCACGACGACGACGACGACGCTTGACAGCACTCACCAGGGTTACGTTGGGTTACCCTTACGGGTTACGAGGAGTCACAACACCAGCAGCAGCAGCTCTGGGGCGACATGTTCGCGTGTGTGGACACTCGCGGTCTTCTGAAGTTCGGACATGTTGTGGACCGCGTTGTCGCCTACTTAGTGTACCGCCGAGCACGCGTCCATCTCTAGTGGTGGTGTCCGTGGTGTCCGTGACTGTGGTCGTGGCTGTGGTCGTGACTGTGACTGTAGTCGGGTGCTGGCTGCCGGTGCACTGGAGCCGCAGCGTGCGGCCTCCACGCTTCACCGCCATGCGACGGCGCGTGGAAGGCGCTCGGCGCGAAGCCGTGCAGGTGCGGAGCAGCCGGCGGTCCCGCGCGCTGGTCCAGCTTCCAGTGGTTCTGCTGGACATGGGCATACACTGGGGGTGGCGGCGGCTGCCTGACGAAGCCCGAGTGGTGGCCGACGCTGTGGCTCGCGAGCAGCAGCGCGTCGTCGCCGGCGGGGTTCTCGAACGTGCTCATGCCGGACGACAAGTGGCTGTGGCCGTGGTCGTGACTGTGGTCGTGGCCGTCATGGTGCTGATGGTCGTCGTGGCAGTCGCGGTGCGCGTTGCCGCTGTGCGTGAGCTGCCCGCTCGTGTTCTTGGAGACCTGGATCGACAGGAAGGCGTCCAGCGCGAGGCGGCGCGTGACAATCGCGCGGATCTGGCGCATCACGAGCTGCTCGCTCGCTGCGTCGTCGACCACGACGTGCAGCGCGCCGACGCAGACGTCGTTCACGTGGCGCCACAGGTGCCACTGCTCGACCGCGACGAGCTCCGGCACGCTCGCGCGGACCTCGTCCAGCGCCTTGGCCACGTCGCGCTCCATCTCCTTCGGCACGCGCTGCAGCAGCTGCAGCAGCGTGTCCTTGAGCAGCGGCAGCGTGCTCCCGAAGATCAGCAGCGAGATCATCGCCGACGACAGCGGGTCCGCGACGTGCCACCCCTTGTACTCGATCAGGATCGACGACACGATCACGCCGACGCTGCCGAGTGTGTCGGCGAGCACGTGGAGGTAGACGCCGTACATGTTGCTGTTGCTGCCGCCGCTGGCGCCGCCGCCACCACTCTCGTCGTCGTCGTGGCCGTGCGAGTGGCCGTGCGAGTGGCTGTGACCGTGCGACGCGCTGCCGCCGCCCCTGCAGCCGCCGCCGTCGCCGCCGTGGCTGTGGCCGTGGCCGTGCACTGTGTCGTGGAACCACACGAGGCCGACAACGTTGACGCCGAGCCCGACGGTGGACGTGAGCAGCAGGTTCTCGGTCGACACCTCCGGTGGGTCGAAGAACCGCGACGAGGCCTCCGCCATGAGGTGGAACGAGATGAAGAGCAGGAAGATCGAGTTGAGGAAGCCCGAGAGCACCTCGACGCGCCCGTAGCCGTACGTGTACTGCGCGTCCGCCGGGAGCTTGCCGATGTACGACGCGACGAGGCCGATGACGAGCGCACCGTTGTCGAAGAACATGTGGCCGGCGTCGCCGATGAGCCCGAGCGAGTTGGTCCAGAGCCCGACGACGAGCTCCACGAACATGTACGAGACGTTGACCGAGAGGAAGAGCAGGATCTTGCGCGAGTCGTCCTTCGCCCAGAGCAGCCGCAGCACGCGCATCGCGCTCGCCGACACGCTCTCGTGGAGCCCGCCGAGCTCGTCGTCGTCGCGTCCGCCGTGCGACGCGCGCCGGAGCTGCAGGAACTGCGCGGCGACGATCACGAGCGACGCAAGCGCGTCCGCGGCGCAGCGCAGCCAGTCGTCCTGCGACGCCGAGACGAGGAGCGAGCCCAGCAGACCGGTCGCGGCGCACGCCATCACCGCCATCCAGCGGCTGCGCGACGACGACGACGACGACGACGCGACGCTCTCGTTGCTGCGCGCGAAGTGCAGCGCCGCCGTCTGGCACGCCGCGGCCGCGAGCAGGCAGCCCATCCAGGCGGCGGAGCCCATCGGCTCGACGCCCTCGCGCTCGTTGAACGCCTGTTCCTCGCGCACGCGCCACGAGCCAACGACGAGCGCCAGCGGCGCGCTCATCGCGCTCGCGGCGAGCGTCGAGAGCAGGTGGAATTGCGGCGCCGCGGTGAGGCGCACGCGCGCCTGCGGCGTGCGCTCGTGCAGCTCCTGCATCGCGAGCGCCAGCGCGATGAGCAGCAGCGTGTGCAGCAGCGAGCCGTACTCGTAGGCGTCGACGCCCGCGACGAGCACGTAGCCGAGCAGCACGAGCGCCCACGTGTTGCTGCCGCTGCTGCTCGCGTGCTTCGCGCTCCGCCGCAGCGCGTCCTTGAGCGGCTGCAGCAGCAGCGCGCCGGCGTTCTCGAGCAGGAACGCGAAGAGGAAGCCGAAGTGGTGCAGCGCGTCGGCGCGCACCCAGCACTGCGCCAGGATGCGCGCGCCGTTCGCCAGCAGCGCCGGGAGCGCATCTGCGCGCAGCGTCGTCGCGTGCACGCGCTTGCCGCTCGCGGACGCGGCGGCCGCCACCGCCGCCGCCTGCAGCGCGAAGCCCGCGAGCAGCAGCGCGCCGAGCGCCGAGAAGTCGTTGAGCGCGTGCTTCATGACCGCCTGCTGCAGCAGCAGCGCGGCGAAGGACGCGGCCGCCGCCGCCACCGCGTCGCGCACGTGCTGCGCAGCCGAGCGGCCGAGCGTCTCGGGCGAGAACACGTTGAAGTCCATCGGAGCTGTCGGTTGGCGGAGGTGTCGGTCGGCGGAGGTCGGTTGGTCCGTCGGTCGCCGTCGGAGAAGCTCGAGGAGCCAGCGAAAGCGCGAGTGTGAGTGCGGTGGGGCGAGTGGCGCTCTTTGCTCTTTGACTCGTTGAGCTCCTTGAGGACTGACGAGAGAGACCGAAGGCCGCGGTCGTGTCACGCGGGCCAGCGCTGTGGCTAGCGTAAGTGACGTACGCGAAGCTGGTGTTTGGTGAGCCTTGAGAGGGGTTTTGCAACAATCATATTGCGGCTAAACATGTAAATATTTTCGGAGATTCGATGTCCCACATCGAATCTCCAAAAATGGAATCTGATTCAATAATTAATAACATTTGTAAAACATACTAGTAATTAGCTGGAATATAATTAAACGCTCCTCGCATTTAATAATATTCTTGCGAGCCAAATTCGCGTTGCAAAGTCCAATGTTTGTTTCAATCGGAAACTTGTCAGAAGTGACAGACTGTCAGAAGTGGCGATCCCACAGCTGACAAAGAAGAGCCAGAGGAGTTTACACAAAAAAGCCAAATCAAGAAGACAGGGAGTTGATTTTTGTCGATAAAATTGTGCGCACACACTTTTGGCTCGGATTTCCTGTTTTAAAGTGTGTGCGCACAATTTTGTCTTGTGATAGTAACGTTCACAAAAAAATATTATAAATTCTAGTTATATATTTACTTTCTCGCCAAATTTTAACCTTGCTTTCACTATAGTTTCTACCTAACTGTCTAAGTCCGAGCCATTTTCTGTTTAGTATTACTACCTACTCGACATCTTGATTTCACTATAGTATCTACTGTGGGACGTCCTAGACCTAGTCCTAGAAAGACGAGACAGCCTAAAAAACGTTCAATACTATTTCAGATTGTATTCAGCCGAGCCAGTGCGGTTGACAAAGTCTAATTTTATGAAAGGAACTAAAAAATGGATTGTTTCATCCCGTTATTAACAATATTTTGTTGTTTATGGTTCCTTTTATTAAAGGTTATTCTGATCAAGATTATATATGGTCTGCTTTCGCCATTTCATAAAATTGTCCATACAGGTTTCCCTTGAGCAACGAAAACCTCTAAACCATGAGTGGTGGCGATAAAGATCGCCAGCTCCTGCGCTTGCAGCTTCTCGATCGATCAATCCACCGCGTCAACGGCAGCCACGATGATGAATTGCCTAGAGTGACAGTAACAACATCGCGACTTCCTCCGGCGCGCTTGTGTTCTTCAACCTCAGACTGGTGAACTTGGATGATCTTGCAGGTGGTTTCTTGCTTCTTGGAATGCTTGCGGCAACAGCGTAGGATGCTCACGCAGGCGCAGAGGAAGAGACTCCCGAAGAGGATGCCGGAGACAAGAGCGACCTTCCCCATGCCGTCCCAGTACCTGGGTCGCCGTCTGTTAGTCCGTTCGACATTGAGAGTTCTCACTGGTGTGTCTTGGTGCTCTCTGTCCTCGTGGCGGTGAATTGCAAAGTGGCAAGCTCCGGGAGGAGCCCTCAAACTCGCTGGTGCCTGTGTGCCTCAGATTCCGGGTGGCGGCCAATGGCTACAAAAACTCGAGCCCATTGCCAAGAAGTCTGGGCACTTGAGGAGAGCTCTCTTACGCATCCATCTCCTTGCGCTCACGGGGCTGCGGACTCGGCACCGACACCGACAGTGTCAACTACTTGTCGAGACGAACGGAGCTGGAGTTAGAGGGTCATGACGATGTTTGTCCCGACCAATGTCGTTCATTGACAGATGACGAGTTGCCAGGTCGACGCAGGTGACAGATTTCTGTGTGGAGGTCCGTTGTCAAGTGCATGTCTGCCCTTGGCCAGCGAACTTGCTCTGAGACTCCTTCAGGTGCTACTCGAGGTGTTGTCCGCACCGGCGCCAGTGGCAGCCTGATCGTCGGCCCACTTCTGGATCGCCGCCAGGAACGCGCCGACCACTGCACACACACACACACGCGCGCGCGCGCGCGCACATACGCACTCAGCCGCGCCAGCCAACTGCACTCGACCCGCATAACCATCGTGTGCAGCGACGCACCGTCTCCATACGCGAGCTTGTCGGCGCCAGCCGTCGGGTCGAGTCCGAAGTTCGTGATCACGGCGTTGTAGTTGCCCGTCTGGAGCGCGCTCACGAGTGACGCCACGCCCTGCCGGAGCTGCGGCGAGTGAAGCTACTCGGATCCCACATACGCGGACTCGTGAGCGCAGATCCTGCAGTCCTGTTGCTCGACTCAACGCACCGTCGCCTGCAACTCGTAGGCGTTCTGCGCGCCTTCCGGCAGGTGCGCGATCAGCGCTTCGACCGCCTTCTCGTCGCTCAGGAGCCCCGCGGTGTTCTCCGGACTCAGCAGCTTGGTGAGTTTCACGGACTTGGGCTGCTGCATGTTCTGCGGAGCACACGGCGGCGCGCATGGTGCGTAGCGAGACAACGCGGGTCCGTCAGTCGGGCCTTGGGACTCACAAGCGCGCCGCACTGCGAAGGTTCAGCTCATGCGTCGATCGCTGCGTACAGTGAGCGCCTGGATGGACGCCATGGCGCGCGCGAGGTCGGCTGCCGTGATCGTCGCTCCTCCCGACGCACTCGGGGCCGCCTGGGCAGGAGTGGGGACCGCAACTGGAGCCGGAGCCGGAGTCATCGCCACTGGACCCGGGGTCACCGTCACTGGAGCCGGAGCGCCTGCAGTGCACGAAGAGCAGCGTCAGCCACGTTGCTCTGGTTCCCGTCGTTCGTTGCTCGAGATCGCGAGTATCTCGAGTCCGGCGGACGCTGCGACGTAGGAGGCAGAGCATCTGGAAGACACAACAGAGCGTCCACAGTCACATCGTCAGCGCCGAAAGACAACGCGCAGGTGACGGCGCAGGTGGCGTGGCGAACTCACCGCGGCGACGGGGGAAGGCAAGTGGGGGCTTTCTTTTGCGTCGTTAACTGTGCACTGCGAGCCGAGAGACGCGCTCTTCCTATCGCGACGCCGTACGCCGTCTCCAAGCCGCCTCCCGCCTCGCCTTCCCCCCTCCCTCTCCTCTGCTGCCACGACGTCGCGCGCTTACGAGGACGACCCACTGTCGGTACCTGCGTTCGCGTCGCGCATGCTCTCCTCGATCGCGAGGCGCAGCATCTCCTCCTCCGTCATCTCGTCCTCATCGTCCTCGTCGTCGTCGTCCTCGTCGATGGCGTCGTCGCCGCCCATGTCGTGGTCGTGCGTCGTGGACGCGGTGGTGGCCGCGACCGACGAGCCGCCGCCGCTCTGCGACGCCTGGGACGACGACACCGCCGACGTGGCCGGGGACGACACCGCCGACTGGTTCGCCGGGAGCCCCATGTTCTGCAGGATGTTCTGCAGCTCCGCCATCTGCACCGAGTTCTGCCCGCCGGCGCCGCCGCGGCCCTGGTCGCCCATCGCTCTGCGCACCCACCCACCCACACGAGCCACATGCACGTCAGTCTGCCGGCTCGCGTCGCGCGTGTGCGTCCTTAAACACCAGCGGCGACGGCGCACCCAAGCATCTGCATGATCGCGTTGTGGTCCAGCTGAACGTTGCCGGTGCCGGCGCCGCGGCCGCCGCTCTCGCTCGCGGTGCTCGACTGCGCCACGTTGTTCATGCAGTCGTTCACCTTCTTCACGAGCTCGTCGTCGCGCGAGCTGTCCTTGTTCTGGTCTCGGGCAGATTGCGTCAGTCAGCACCGCCTGCGGCAGCGTTCCTCCTGCGCCAGCGCACCTGCATCCAGAAGAAGAAGCGGCGCGCCGAGTTCTTGTACTGCAGCAGCAGCACGCGGTCGCCCGCGCGGCCCGTGTCCACCTTGCTGAACGCGGCGTCGTCCGGGAAGATGATGAAATCCTCCGGGCTCGAGCCGCTCTGGCGGTCCGTCCACTGGAAGTGCAGCAGCTGGTCGTCGCCGCGCGAGAGGCTGATGCGGCCCTTCTTCAGGTCCGGCGTGATGAGGAACTTGCCGTTCGCCGACGGCGCCACGACCATCTTGCCGGCATTGAACGCCACGAGCTCGTTCTGCGCGAGGTGCGAGTCACGCGTGGGTGCAACCAACCGCAGCTGCAGAGTGAGGAGGGGGAGAGCAACGCAGATAGAGAGAGAAGGGGGGAAGCAGACGTACGCGGCCGGCGGGCGCGTTCGCGCCGAACACGTTGCCGAACTGCGGGAAGAGCGACGCCATCCTGCTAATTGCTGCTTTGTATCTGCTCGCTTGTGCGATCTTGGTGTGATCGCGGATTTGGATAGTGAAAAAAGTCGAGAAAAGGACCTGCTGGAATAAAGAGTGACCGATCACTCGCGGGTTGGTAGACCCACACTCACAACGATGCTGCCGCAGCAGGTGCTCAAGTACCACGACGTGCAGCTCTACGCGTCGGACGTGGCGCTCTTCGCGCCGGGCCAGTGGCTCAACGACAACGCGATCAACTTCTACTTCCAGTTCCTGCACCAGTCGATCGGCAGCGGCGGTGGCGACAGCGACGTGCTACTCGCGGACCCGGCGGTCGTCTCGTGCCTCACGCTGCAGTGCGACGACGACGACGAGTTCCGCGAGCTCGGCGCCGGGCTGCAGCTCGCGAGCCGGCGGCTCTGCCTACTCCCCGTGAGCGACAACGAGCAGCTGGGCGGCGCCAGTAGCCACTGGTCGCTGCTGGTCTTCCGCCGCGACGCGTGCGTCTTCGAGCACTTTGACTCGAGCGCCGGCCACAACGCGCGCGCAGCAGCGCGGGTGCGGCGCGCCTTCCAGAAGATGCTTCGCCTCTGCGGCGTCGACAGCGAGCACGCGTCGGCGCCGCTCGTGGAGGTGCACGACGCGCCGCAGCAGCGCAACGGCTTCGACTGCGGCGTGTACGTGCTCGTGGTGGCCGAGTGGCTCTGCAGACAGCACGCAGAGGCGCAGCTGCTTCTCCCGCCGCTCGATGCATTTGCGACCCCCGAGCGCGTCACGCGCACGCGGCGCGAGATGCCAGCGCTCGTGTGTCGGCTGCAGCGCGAGCAGGATGATGGTGATCAAGCATATAATTAGACTGTTATACTGGTTATAGTATGCATCGAGTCGATTCCGGTTCCAAAGACATTCATTTCGCTGGGCAGACCCGAAATGCGCTTCGCGATCGTGCAGTATGGTGGGTGCGCCTGCGTCGCTGTGTGTGTGTGCGTAAGCAGCTGCCGGCTCACGCCCGAGTGCTCTGACGTGCTGTACGCTGCGCGCTCGTGCTTCTCGTGGCGTCCGCTGCGCTCGCAGAGCCGAAGATCGGCGAAGTGGCGCGCAACATGGCGGTGCGTGCGCGCGTGTGGCTCTCGTCGCGCCTGCGTGCGCCTCTCTCTCTCTCTCTCTCTCTCTGTCGCCGCTGCTGCTGCTGACACCGCGTCCAACGCGCGCCGCAGTACGTCGACGAGATGATCGCGTCGCTCTGCGCGGACGACGGCATCGATGTGCTGATGCTGAGCGAGGCGCGTGCTGCTTGCTGCTGGCTGTCGACGCTGCTGGCGGCGTGACAAACGGCTGGCTGACAGCTCTCGCGCATACGCCTCAGATGGCGTTCACAGGCTACGTGTTCGAGACGCGCGCGCAGGTGGCGGCGCTCGCGGAGGTCGCGGGCGACGGGCCGACGTTCGCGTGGTGCCAGCGGCACGCGCGGCGCCTGCGGTGCATGGTCCTGTGCGGCTACGTGGAGAAGGAGGTGGCGGCGGCCGAAGGCGGCTGCGGCGACGAGCGGCTCTTTAACGCGATGCTCGTGGTGAGTCCGGCGGGCGAACTCGCGTGCAACCCGCGCAAGACGTTCCTGTACGAGACGGACACGCTCTGGGCGACCGCGGGCGACGGCTTCTCGACGTGGCACTGCCCGTGGCTCGACAAGACCATCTCGTTCGGCATCTGCATGGACATCAACCCGCACGAGTTCACGGCGCCGTTCGAGGCCTTCGAGTTCGCGACGCAGGTCGTGGCCCACGGCAGCGACCTCGTGCTCTTCGCCTGCGCCTGGTGCGACCACGACCGCGCCGAGACGGACACGTACCCGACGCTCTCGTACTGGGCTGCGCGCCTCGCGCTGGTCACGCGCGCGCTGAAGGAGCGCGCGTTCCCCAAGCGCACGTGCCACTTCCTCTGCGCGAACCGCGTCGGCGAGGAGAACGGCACGCTCTTCGTCGGCGCGAGCTGCGCCATGGCGCTCGAGGAGCCCGCGCTGCTCGCGCACGCGAGCCGCACGGAGGAGTGCGTGCTGCGCGTGACGATCGACGGGTGACGCGGCGCGTCGTCTGCTGCTGCGGGACGTCGCCAGCATGCAGAACTCGAGAGCACGAGCAGCTCCACCGATGAGCAGCATCGCTTGTTCCCTCGCTTATATCACTAGTCTTTGTTTCTGTGGCCATTGCAGTCAACCAAAGATGGCTGCTTCGAAAGGTGCATGGCGAGCGCGAGCGTTCGCTGGTGACGCGCACGCGTCGCTGCTGCTCCCGCACCAGCTGCTGGTCGCGCGTGCCGACGCGCTGCAGTTGGCGCTCGCGGACCTGGCGCCGGTCGTCGTCGCTGTGGCAACGGCGGCTGACGGCGCGTCGTCGTCGCCGTCTTCGCTGGCGCTCGAGTGCGTCATCAGCCGCCAGATCGCGCCGGGGGCCGTGCAGCTGCCTGCGTGGGCGCTGGACGCGCTCCTGCTGCGCGAAGGCGGCGCTGTCGCCATCTTCGCCGCGCCTGCAACTGCAGCTGCTGCTGCGACGGACGCAAACACTCGACGCATAGTGGAGCTCAGCGTCGTGCGCAAGTTCCCAGCGGCGCTCTCCGGCGTCTCCAGCGGAGCAGACGCCGCGCTGCGCTGCCTGCCAGAGAGCGTGCGCAGCGGCGCCGTGGACCTGGAGCGCGCGCTGCAGCGCCAGCTGCTGAGCCGCGGGCGGTCGTCACTGGAGAGCGGCCAGCTGCTCGCCGCGCAGGTGCTGCGCGAGTCGTTCGTGTTCCGGGTCGAGAGCGTCTGCGGCGACGCGCCGGCCGCCTCCGCTGCGCTGCTCGACGTTCGCGTTCGCGGGTGGCGACGCGGGCTGGCGGCAAGCGGGGCGGCAGCTGCAGAGGATGGCGCCACCCTCGAGAGCCGACTGGCGCGAGCCGGCGTCGCGGGCTACGACGCCTTCGTCCGCGACGCGCTGCTCAACATCGCGCTCGTGACGAAGGACGGCGGTGACCACCTGCAGATCGGGTCGCACGGGCTCCTGCTCTCGGGCGTCGCGGGCGTCGGCAAGTCGCTCGTGCTGCACGCGCTCCATCGCGAGGTGGCGCGGTCGGGGATCCCGGCGAAGCGGGTCGACGGCATGTCGCTCCTCATGGAGGCCGAGGCCACGCGGCTGGCGTCGACGTACGAGTTCCTCGCGCAGCAAGTGCGGGATGCGTTCCCGGCCTTCGAGGCCGAGCCGATGCCGCAGCGGACGCGCACCAAGGCGCCTCTCTGCCGGGGCGTCCTGCTCGTCGACGACGTCGACGTGCTCTTCCAGACGCCGAGCGGCGAGACGGCGGACGACGGCGGCGACGCTGCGCAGGGGCTCTCGCCGCTCGGCAGCTCGCTGCTTCGGCTGCTGGACACGATCAGCGCGTCGTCGCGGATCTGCGTGGTCGGCACCACCGCAGGCGCCGACGCGAAGCTCCCGTCCGCTGCGCGGCGCGCCGGCAGGTTCGGCAAGGCGATGGAGCTCCTGGTGCCTACCGAGTCCATGCGCGCGAGCATCTTGGCGCTCCACCTGCGCGCGCTGCCGCTCTCGTCCGAGGCAGCAGCGTCGGCGGATCTGATGGCGGCGCGACTCGCAGCGCTCACGGGCGGCTACGTCGCGAAGGACCTCGTGCGCATCTGCGCGAACGCGCGCGTCCAAGCGCACAAGGCGACGGCGGCAGCCGCTGGAGCTGGTGCGCTGCACATCACGTGGGAGGATCTCGTCGCAGCGCAGCAGCTCGTGAAGCCCTCGCAGCTCCGCGAACTGAACGTCGCGTCGCCCGGCGCCGCGCCGGAGGCGATGGGCTTCGCGGGCTACGCGGCGCTCCAGAAGCAGCTCGTGGACGCCATCACGTGGAAGTTCCGGCCGACCGCCGCGATGCACGTACGTACACGCGTGCGCCTGTGGGGGGTGGCGAGCGACGCGGTCCGCTGATGAGCTCTGTTCGCGTCGACGCAGCGCCTCGGCGTCGCCGACGCGTCCGGGATCCTGGTGCACGGCCCCTCCGGCTGCGGCAAGTCCCTGCTGGTGCGCACGCTCGCGGCACGGGCGGGCGTTAACTTCGTCTCCGTCAAGGTGCGTGCGGCAGCGAGCGGCGTGTTCTTCCCGAGCCCTCCGCTCACGAGCGCTCACGCGTGTCTGCAGTCGTCGGAGCTCATGTCCAAGTACTTTGGCGACAGCGAGAAGGCTGTGCGCGAGCTCTTCGGTGCGTGGCTCCTGGCGCTGCCGGCGCCGCCCACGCGGTTTCTCACGAGCGCCTGCCGCCAGCACGCGCGCGCGCGGCGTCGCCGTGCATCCTCTTCTTCGACGAGTTCGACGCGATCGCCCACAAGCGGTCGTTCAGCGGCGACGACACCGGCGGCGGCGGCGAGAGCGTCTACGCGCGTATCCTCTCGACGTTCCTGAACGAGATGGACGGCGTCGGCGCGGCGGCCGAGAGCTCCAAGAGCGGCATCCTCGTGATCGCGGCCACCAACCGCGTCGACGCGCTCGACGCGGCGCTCGTGCGTCCCGGTCGCATCGACAAGACGATCGAGCTCGGGCTGCCCGCCGCGGCCGACAAAGAGGTTCGTTCCTAGCGCGCTCGGGGAGGCGGCAGAAGGCGGCGGCGCTGACCTCGTGCGACACGACAGGAGATCCTCGCGCACTACACGCGCGCGATGCCGCTGGCACCCGACGTCTCCATCGCCGCGCTCGCCGCTCGCTCGACCGGGTGCGTCCGCTGGCCGCGCTGCCCTCCCGACCGCTCGCTCGCTCGTCCCTCACCTCGCTCCACTCTGCGCAGCGGCCGGCCGTTCACCGGCGCGGACCTCTCTGCGGTCTGCAAGGACGCCGCGTTCCGCGCGCTCCGAGAAGACGTCGACGCCGCGCGCGTGGCGATGCGGCACTTCGACGCCGCGTGGGACCGGCGGCTGGCGTCGCGTCCGCTCCGCGCGTGAGGCTTCGTCCTCCTCCGGCTGCTTCTCACGGCTGCTTCTCTGGTGCCCGAATGAGCTGCAGCGCCGCCCGCAGGCTCGACGCAACAGCGGCGTTCGGCGTCTTCTTCTTCGTCTTCGTGTGCGTGTCCGTCGGCCTCTCGCGCGCCTTGGGGGCTGCTTCTCGCACGCGCTTCGCCCGCGTCTCCTGCCGCTTGCTGGGCTGGCGCTGGAGCAGTCGGATGTGCGGCGGCGCTGGCGCTGGCGGCGATGGCTTCGCGGCGGCTTCCAGCACTCGCTCGGCGGCGCCGAAGACCAGTGCGAACGGGAAGAACGACTGCAGGAACGGGTGCAGCAGCGCAGCCTTCGCCCCCATCCGCGTCGCCGGGTCCACATCGAGCAGCCGCGCGACGAAGTCGTGGAAGTCCGCGTGCGCCGCCGCGGGGGCCGCTGCCTCGAGACGCACCTGCAGGCTCGCGAACACTGCGCCGCCGCTCGCCGGGCTGCGACCGCCGCTCGCTGTCAGCGCGTTGACGCTGCTGTAGCAGCGCGCGGCGCGGTACGCGGGGTGCGTCTCGCTGAGCGCCCGGCCGCCGTTCACGAGCAGCTCGATCTGGCGCAGGATCACCTCGCCCTCGGTCTCGCGTCCCGTGACGTGCGCCGCGCCGAACACCGCGGGCGACGTCGTGAAGAGCGGCGCGCCGGTCGCGCACTCGAGCAGGACGCACCCGAGCGACCACATGTCGATCGCCGGCGAGATCGCGAGCCCCGCCGCCACCTCCGGCGCGCGGTACGCGAGCGTCTGGACGTCGAAGCCGCCGGCTGCCGCGTCGGCGCGCGCGTAGTAGAGCGGGAGCTTGTGCGCCTCGATGCAGTTGCCCAAGTCGATGAGCGTCGCGCCCGAGCCCGTCGGGCGGCGCACGATGTTCTCCGGCTTGAGGTCCGCGTGGATGAGGTGCTGCGTGGGCGAAGGCGCCGCTGTGAGCAGAGGGGCTGGACGGAGGAGAGGACCGCAGAGCAGCGTCCACGTACCTGACTATGGAGGAAGGCGAGTGCGCCGCAGAGGCGGACGGCGACCTGCGCGGCTCGGAAGCGCGTCAGCGGCCGAGTGAGTGCGTCAGCGACACACCAGCGAAACGCACCTGACGCACGTCGTCCAGCGACAGCGGCGTCACCGGCGGCAGGCGGCCGTTCGGGGCCGCTGGGATCGGCGACGCGGCGGCCACGGAGACGCTCGCGCCGACCGCCGCGTGCATCTTGTGGCGGCGCGCGGAGGCGGGCGAGCGCCGCGGCTGCTCCTGCATGGGCTGGCGCCACGGGCCCCAGCGCGACACGTCGAGCACCGCGTCGCCCAGCAGCTCGAGCACGAGGCACACGACGCCCTGCTCCTCGAACGCCTCGAGCAGCCGCACGACTGGCCGCACGCGGAGCGTGAGTCTCCCGGTGACGCAGCAGCAAACAAGCAGCAAGCAGCAGACAGGCGTTCACCTGCGCAGTGCGCGTGCGGGTCGCGCGTGCCGAGCCGCCGCAGCACGTCCGCCTCCTGCGCGCCGATGGCGTTGAACTCGGCGCGCTGCATGCATTTGATGGCCACTGGCGCGTCGCGCTGCACGTCGAGCGCACTGAAGAGGAGAGAGGGAGGGGGGCACGAGCGCACGTCAGCGCTTTTAAGAGAGAAGAGGGTGAGCGACACGCAGACGCGCACCAGAGGATGACGGCGAAGGTGCCGGTGCCGATGCGGCGCAGGAAGCGGAAGCGGCCGCCACAGAGCAGCGTCTGGCCCTCCACGAGCGCGAAGAGCTCCATGGCGATGGCGGCGATAAGAGGAAGAGGAAGTGTGTGTGCGTGTGTGTGGGGGGGGGGGGGGTT
>JAASGM010000342.1:0-22527 GCA_023334215.1 Globisporangium cystogenes | reverse complement strand
TCTCTCTCTCTCTCTCTCTCTCTCTCTCTCTCTCTCTCTCTCTCTTGCTTCCTTCCCACCTCCCCCTCTGGCCCCCTACAGGAACGTCGACGTCGCGCGCTGCATCTCGAGCAGATTGTGCACCACGACCTCAGGCGTCGTGCCGATGCACCGCGTGATCTCCTTCTGCGCCACGTAGTCGAGCTGCAGGAAGCGAAAGAGCACGTGCGCGTCCAGGAAGCTCTTCTTCCACTTCTGCTTGCTCCAGGCGTCCGGCCGGCCGCTGTGGCGGTGCGAGTTGGCCTTGAGCGACCGGAACTCGCGCGGGTTGAGCGCGCAGTTCTGCGGCAGCGTGTTGATCATGACGTTCTGGAGCGTGTAGAGCCGCCGGAAGACGCGCTCGGCGACCGGGATGAGCGCGCCGACGCTGCCCTCCGAGCTCCCGAGCATCGTGACGTACGCGGTCGGCGCTGCGCGCACCGGTGGCGAGACGCGCTTGCGGAACATGCTCGAGACCTGCACGCCGAGGTGGAAGTCGCCCGTGCGCAGCAGCCGCTGGCCGCCGCGCGACTCGATGTCGTTCGGCGCGTACTGGAGCACGTGCAGGTTCTCCTCGACGTCGACCGCGAGCAGCGCCAGGCGCTTCTCGAAGAGGTTGTACTCGGTCGCGGCCACGGCGAGCGGCTCGTAGTCCTTGGCGAGCAGCACGAGCTGCCGCTGCTTCTCCTTCCAGCGCAGGAAGTGGACGCTCTTGTACACGTCGCCGTACGTGACAAAGTCCTTGACGATGCTGATGCTCACGATGTACATCTGCGCGTCGTAGAACGCGCACCCGACGAGCTGCTCCGACTTGAACTCGTACACGATGAGCTTGGACCCGACCGCCGCGATCACGTACGGGCCCAGCTGCGCCACCGCCGAGATCGCCCCCTGCCGGTGGTCCTTGACGAAGATCAAGCGCAGCTTGGGCAGCTTGCCGCTCGTCGACCCGCTGTGGGTCACGTACTGCGCGTAGTCGAGCTCGTATAGCAGCAGGCGGCCGCGGCCGCTCTCGTCCTCGCCGTGCGGGCCCACGTACCCCGTGCCGACCACGACGTACGGCCGCTTCTTCTTCGCCCACTCGCGCGACGTCGACGCCACCTCCTCCTTCATGAGCGACGAGTCGTACAGGTACATGACCTTGACGCTCAGCACGACTTCGTACCGCTCAAAGTGCACGCGGAAGACGCCGTTGCGCTCCCAGTCGCCCAGCTCGCTCGTCTGCACGAGCCGGAGCTCGTACACGTCCTCGTCCGCGTTGGCCATGTCCGCGACCGCCAGGTCCGGGAACATCTCGGCGGTCGGCGCCATCACGTTGCCGTTCGGGTTGTTCGCGTCCGGGTCGTCGGCGGCGTCGGCGTCGTCGAGCGCGCTCTCGTTCTCCGTCGCCTTGGCGGCGTCCGCGGGCGCCATCCGCGTGCTGCTCACGACCGCGAACGTCGGCGCCTCGAGCGCCTCGGACACGCCGCCGGGCCCGCGGCTGCCGAGGTACAGCATGTGGTGGATCGTCGCGCCGAACTCGGCCTTCCGGAGCACGAAGCCGCCGCTCGACGGCAGCAGCGTCGTCGTCTTGCTCGACGGGAGCTCGCACACGCGGAGCGCGCCGCTCGAGTGGAAGTAGATGAAGCCGTTCGGGCAGTTCCAGTGGTGGAACGGCGTGAAGCTCAGCACCGGCACCGTCACGCGCTGCGGGACACTCCCGCCCGCCGGCACGGGCGGCGGCGACGGGGGCACGCTCACGCACATCGGCACGAGCGACGGCAGCCCGCGCTCGCTCAGCACCCACATCGGGTGCGCGCCGCGGAAGAACGCGCCGCTCATGCTGTTGACGTTGTCGAAGCGCGTGAGCATCGGGTACCGGAAGCCCGCGCGCAGCCGCGCGATCACGGCGCTCGTGTTCGCCTCCGGGTGGCCGCTGCCGCTCTCGCTGTGGCCGCCCGTCCGGGACTTGGGCGCGAGGAACGGCCGCGTGATCAGGTCCGTGCTCACGCGCGCGAACTGGAACGAGATCGGCGCTCCAGCAGCGGACGACGACGACTGGTGCGACGGCAGCCGCGGCGTCGCCGCGTACATGAGCAGGTCGCCGTTCGCGAGGAAGACGAGCAGCACCATGCGCGCAAAGAGCTGCGCGTTGTGCTGTCCCTCGCTCGGCCCGACGCGGTGGATCGCGATGTCGGCCACCGGCGAGTTGACCGTGTGCGACTTCTTGATGCGGCCGTCGTTCGCCGACGCCGACGACGCGTTGAGCCCGAGCACCGGCGCCGAGAACGCCACCTTGCGCTTCTGGCTCTCCTGGTAGTGCTCCATCGTGTTGACGAGCCACTGCGGCGCGAACGTCAGGTACGGCAGCACGCCCTTCTTCTTCAGGTCCGGCAGCGAGTACACGTGCAGCGAGCCGTCCTCGTAGCACAGCCCGCACATCATCGGCGCGTCCTTCTTGAGCAGGAGCGGGATCGACGCCGTCTCGCTCGAGCCGCTCGCGAACCACGCCTTCGAGTCCCCGCCGCCGTTGCTCGTGGGCGTCGGCTGCCGCTTCGGCTTGGCCGTGTACAAGCTGTCCATCTCGTCGTCGTTGTCTGCGCTCGCGCGGCTCTTGCGCGGTGTCGTGGCGGCCGCGGACTGGCCGGGCTTGCTGCTCTCCTCTTCGCCCCACGCGTTGTCGCGGAACATGCCTGCCCAGTCGTGGAAGAGACAGACCGAGCTGATGCCGAGACTCGCGCCGTTTTCCGGGCTGTCAGCGCCGACGCCGTCGCTGTACTTGACCTCCGGGTCGAGCACCGTGAGCTCCATGTCTTCCTCGTCGCCCATGAGCACGCGGATCGAGCCGTCCGTGAGCAGCAGGAGGATGTACGGGTCGATGATGTCCACCGAGACGATGCCGACCTTGGCCGTGTCGACGTTCATGCCGCCGCTCTCGATGTCGCCTTCCAACGTGATCTCCTGCGTGCAGATGAGCTTCACTTGCGGTCCGTCGTCTTCGTCCTCGTCGTCGTCCTCCTCGTTCTCGCCGCCGTCCTCTTGCTTCACCTTGACGGGCGGCGCGTCGCCCTCTGCGCGCTCCACTGGCACCTCCGTCATCACCCGTGCGCCTTGCCGGAAGATCTGCACGATGCGCTGCTTGTTGAACAGGTTCGCGGCCGCGAGCGTCGCTCCGGACGTGTAGAACCCGCTGTCCTCCTCCAGCGGCTCCATCCCTTCGCCCGTGCGCAGCACCATCGTGCGCTGCGCGACACTCAGGATCAGGTACGCGTTGTACCCGCGGCCATCGGTGCTCGTCGTCGCGGTCGGCAGCGACGACGAGACCGTCCACATCGCGCGGCAGCCCGTGAGCTCGGCCTCCGTGCCCACGATCGGACGGAGTCCGTTGTGCAGCACCGAGATCGCGCCGTTGCGCAGGTACCCGCCGCTCACGACGAGCTCCTCGCGCTTCTCGTTCGAGTCGGCGTTCGTCTCGATCCCGAGCTCGATCGACGTGATCTGCCCGATGCTCGGGAGCACGTCCACCTGCTCGAACGCGTACCGGAACGGGCCCGTGGACTCGGGTCCAGCGGCAGCGGCGGCCGGGGCTGGAGCCGCGACAGATTCCATCTTGACGTCGGCGCTCTCGCTCGTCGTCCCGGCGTCGTCCTTGGCGTCGCCGTAGAGGAACAGATCGTCCTCGTCCTCGTCGTCTTCCTCGGCTTCGATCTGCTCCGCTTTCACCGCGACGTCGTCGGTTGCGCTGCCGATCGCTTCGATTGCCTCCTTGCTGTCGCCGCCGAGCTTCTGCTCCGTGTACGCGTACAGCACCGAGTCGCCGGACCGCGAGCCGATGAACAGCGTCTTCTTCGCGTCGTCGACGCACAAGCACGACGCGACGGCCCCGGAGAAGACGTGGCGCAGCGACAGCGCTAGGCCGCTGCGGCTGGCCGCCGCCGCGCTCCGCCTCGACGAGTCCTCGAACGGCAGCGCGAGCGCGTACAGGTCGCCGGTCGGCGTGGCGATCAGGATCTCCTTGTGCCCGACGTACTCGAACTCGCACTCGTGTAGCAGCAGGTTCAGGCGCTCGGTCTCGTGCTCGAGCGTCTCGTACACCGCGTCCTCGAGCGGGAAGATCGCCTGGCTCACGGTCTCGCGCGCGAACAGGTTGGTCGCGAGGCCGTGGAACTGCGTCTGGTTGAAGTACAGGAACGCGTTCGCCGAGAGCACGACGACGCCGCCCACCGGCGCCTTGCACGGGATCAGCTTGAAGCAGTCGGACGGCAGGTTCTTGACCGACCAGATCTTCGGGTGCAGCCTGTGGCAGCAGTGCCATCGCAAACACTCAGTATCGGACCATCACTCACCGCCAACCAACACACTCACGCACCGGGTGTTAAGGTTGATCGAGACGACCGTGAGGCAGAACGTGTCGTAGCCCGCCGCGAAGCGGCCTTCGGTCGCGTTCTTGTCGCTCTCCTCGTGCAGGATCATGAGCGTCGGCTCCAGGTAGCCGTCGAGGAACGCCAGGTCCACGACCTTGCCGGCGATCTCGAGCTCCGGGAGCCGCAGCAGGAACTCGCGGCCCGTGAGCTCGTCCGCGAGCAGCCCGGCGAGCTGCCCGCGCTTGCGCTTGGCGCCGACCTTGACGCTCTTGTCGAGCAGCGCCGTGAGGCGGCTGTTGACGTCGCTCGTGGCGCCGCGCTGCCGCGTCTCGTTCACGAGCTCCTCGAGCTTCTTCTCCTCGTCGTCGTCGTCCTCGTCGTCGTCGTCGTCGTCGTCCGCCGGCGCGCCGCCGCGGCGTCCTCCCGAGCGCGCGCCGCCGCCGCTCGCTCCGTCCTCTTGATCCCCGTCGTCGTCGTCGTCGTCGTCGTCCTCGTCGAACACCGAGAGCTCCATCGAGCCGCTGCGGAACGGCACGACCACGAGCTGGTTCGTGTACACGAGCATTGCGCCGCAGCGGGTCTGCGGGTCGACGCGCGCCGCGGCCCGCGTGGCGAGCCCGAGCAGCTGCTCGCGGCCGTGCTTCTCGCCCTTGAGCGTCGCGCCGGGGCCGATCGCGTCCTCGGCGAACGAGAACATGGCGAGCGTCGCGAGCGTGCGCGCGCGGCGGTCGAAGCCCACGACGACCCACTTGAAGAGCGGGAAGCTCAGCAGCAGCACCTCCTGGCCGCCCACGAAGCGCGCGCGCTTGCGCAGCAGCTTGCGGTCGAAGCGCAGCACGTGGACGCTCTCGGCCACGCCCGCGAGCGGGAACGCGGCCACGAGGTGCAGCACCTGGCCCTTGGCCGCGAACGCGGTCGTGGTCGCCGATGACGACGACGGCCCCTCATCGGTCGCCGCAGCCGCAGTCGCAGGCGCTACTGTCGACGACGAGGGGAAGGGCTCGACGCGGTAGATGCGCAGCGCCTGCGGGCTCACGACCACGAGGTCCGCGTGCGCGTCGCTGCTCAGGCGCGCGGACACCGCGTGGTGCACGGCCGTGGCGGCCACGAGGTCGCGGTGCAGCAGGAAGTGCTGCCCCATGATCGCAATGAGGGCGTTTGTATGGTGCGAGGGCACGGCGTATTGATGCGATAGTGAAGAATACGAGTTATGTGGACCTCGAATTTGTCACTATTGTGCTTTACTCGGCTTGTTGCGATAGTGAATAAAAGCAGGTATTGTATACCTTGGCTTTGTCCCAGACAATTGGGAACCTTGAACTCTAGGTTGTTTAGAAGCTGTATTCCGTTGCTTCCATCGCTTCCAGCTCCGGCGCCTGTGGGTTCGTCGCATTCGACGTGTTCGTCGTCGTGCTGGGGGCGACAGCTCGCGTGTCACCTCCGCGCCGATTGTCCTCCTTGGCGTCCTCCTCCACTTCGTCCTCTTCAGCGTCCTCCTCCTCGTCCACCTCGTCGTCCTCTTCCTCCTCCGAGTGCGCGCCGCGTCCTCGCTCCAGCCGCTCCTGCTGCCGCGCGAGCGCCTCGATCACCGCCTCCTCCTCCTCGTCCTCGCGGATTTCGTCCTCGTCGTTCATGTCGAGCGAGTGATCGTCCACTTCGCCTCCGCCAGCGTCCACCGCGACGCTCTCGTCCATGTCGCCGGCAGCAGTCGGTACCTTCGCCTCCTTCTCCTCCTCCTCCTCGTTCTGCTGTGCACCAACCGCAGCCGCACGTTCCCGCGCGAGCGTCTCCTCAAACGCGACCTGGTCCAGCGCCTCGTCCATGCCGCCGCCGCTGTCATCGTCATTGTCCGCCGCGCCATCCTTCGCCGCCGCGTCCTTAGCGTAGTCCGCGAGCGCCTGCTTCTTGAGCGCGTCGACGCGCTTGCGCCGCAGGTCTAAGTCCGCGTTCGAGCGCCCCACGAGCGTCGCGATGCGCAGCCGGATGAGCTCGCGCAGCGGCAGGAACATGTGCGACGAGAACCAGCCGCCGAGCAGCGTCGGCCGCTCGAGCGCCGGGAACTGCGCCGTCCACGCGCGCACCTCGTCGTCGTCGATGTCGTCGAGCTGGAAGAGCACGTTCGCGCTCGTGAGCGGCACGCCGAAGATCGTGAACGTGCGCTCGCCGCTCGCAGACGTCGAGAACCCGAACGCGCCACCTGCTGCTGCTGCTGCTGCTTTTGCCGACCAGGGCGACGGCGCGCGCGCGGCGCCGAGCGCTCCGTCGTCGGCGTCAGCGTCCGAGTCCCACTCGTTGCTGAGGTCGTCGTCGTCGGCGTCGCTCTCGATACGTTCTCCAGCTGCTGCTGCGTCCTCCTCGTCATCGTCGTCTGCGTCTTCGTTCTCTTCGCCCCCTTCTCCTCCTTCCTGCTGCTGCTGCTGGTGGAGCTGCTGCTGTTGATTCTGTGTCTGCTTCTGATGGTGCTGCGCGTCCGCGAGGTACGCGCGCCGCGTGTCGCTGAGCAGGAAGCGCTCCTTCCTGCGGCGCTTGCTCGTCTGCGCGTTCTCGTTCGCCGACGTCTGCGTGACCTTGGCGATGCGCGGGCCCTTGGGGTTCGCGCCGCTCGCCTTCTTCGTGCGCTTGCGGCTCGGGTGCGTCACCTTGGCGTGCACGAGCTCGCGGTTGTTGCGCAGCTCGAGCACCTGGAACCGCGCCGCGTCCGGCGCAGCGCGCGGGTCGAAGCCCATCCGGATCCACGAGCCGCGCCACGGGCCGTCCACGAACACGTAGCAGAGCTTGCGCAGCAGCCGCCGCGCCGCGCGCCGCTCGAGCACGTCGAGCCCGACAAAGAGCGTCGAGCGCAGCCACACGGGCTTGGCCGCGAGCTTGGCCTGCAGCACGCGCAGCACGCGGTCGTCCACGGCGTCGCTCGCGCCCACGGGCCGCCGCCGCATCGCCGGGTGCTCCGGCTTGGGCGCTACGGGCGCCGCGACGTCGTCGTAGAAGTTGAGGTACGTCATCGTGCTCGACGCCTTCTTGGCCTTCTCGGTCGGCTGGTACCCGGACCGCTGCCGGAACTCGTACTTGAGCGCCAGGTCGACCTTGGAGAAGACCTCGGGGATCATCTCGAGCTCGCGCTCGCGGCGCACGCGCAGGTACGGCCGCAGGCTCGCCTTGAGCGCCACCTGCGCGGGCGACGCGGCGCACAGCGCGCCGGTCGCCGGCTCGCGCTGCCACACGTCGTCGCTGCCGGTCTGCGGGTCGCCGCGCGCCTCGTGCGCCGCCGAGCCGAGGAACGCGGGCGAAGTGAGGTACTGGAAGTCGGCCATGCCCTCGCACACGTACTTCTCGCGCACGAGCCCGACCACCTCGGCGTCCACGCTGCTGCCTCTGCTGCTGGGACTGGTGGCGGCGCTCGCGTCATTCGCCGCGGAACGGCGTCGCCGCACGCGCAGCAGCACGCTCTGCGTCTTGGCCAGGTCCGCGAAGAGCGGCTTGCACGACGGCTCGCCCGGCCGCAGCTTCACGGGCAGGAACTGCGCGCGGCTCTCGTGCGCCTGCTGCAGGCTCGCGGCGCCGCCCACGGTCTCCAGCACGCGGGACACGCGCGCCGCGTAGAACGGCAGCTCGAGCCCCACGAGCGCCGGCGCGTCCAGGCTCAGCTCGAGCGCCGGCGGCGTCTCCTCCTCCATCCAAGCGCCGAGTATGTCAAAATGTGATTCTTTGATACTTGGTAATGACATCTGGCGCTGTGGACAAGAGCACCTGATGCAGCGCGTTCGTGCTCCAGTTCGCTCGGCCCAGCCTTAGCGTCTACCAGATCCACAAGTGTGGGTGACTATGGTCGGGCCGAGAGCCCAGAAGCTCCGACCGGAACACGGTCAGCCGCAGTGGATGAGATCCGACCACGCGAGGTCGATCGTTTGCGCGGTCCGGAGCAGCTTCAGCTCGCCCGGAGGGAAGCACGAGGCTGCGATCGCAGGCGGCAGCAAGAGGATGCGATCGGATGGCACGCTGCTGCTGCTGCTGCTGCTCCCGCGACTGCCAGCCACGGTCGACTCGTAGAACGCGAGCGTCTTCCCAGCTCCGACCAACTTCACAGCAACGAACACGAGCGGGTCGCTCAGCAGCACGAGGTTGAAGAACGCGACGACCGCATCCACCTCTGCGTGCCGCTCGTGCACGTTCTCGAAGTGGAACTGGAGAAACTGGAGCGTGTCGAAGTCGCTGCTGGTCTGCGGCCACGTCGCCCACTGCGACGACGGCACTCTGCTGCTCCGTCGCGACACTCGGCGTGCAGCAGTGTTCGGTCCAAGGACGAGAGTGCGCTGACTGGAACTTGCAGGCGGTGCGATCGACGCGCTGTATCGACGAGGCAGCGCGATCGCTGGCGTCGTTGCGGGATCCGGAGCGACGCTTGGATGCGGGATGCCCAGCACCTCGCGTCGGAGGCGACCCCACCAGCACGTATTCGAGTCGCGGAACACTCCTCCGGCCCACCGCGTACAGACCGAGGTGATGAGCCACAGCGTCCCCGCCGAGTACGGCACTGGAGTCCATCCAGGCTTGAGAGTCGGCACGGGGTACTGGAAGGTCACGAGATGAGACTTCGCAGCTTCATCTCGGTTCGTCGCCGCCTGGAAGCACACGCGTGCAAGCCACTGGAGCACTGAGACCGCTAGGATAAGTGCAGCGACGCACAGAAGCAGCTTCAGATCGATGTACACTCCTTCGATGCCCGGACTCCCCACTGAGTGTTGCGGCGCGATGTGGTGTTCGACCGCCGACGGAATGGTGCTCACCCGCGGGAGCTCGAGGATCGAGAGGATGGCCGTGTCGCGCAGCCAGAGCGCGCGGTACTGACCGAAGATCGTCCAGCTCGACAGGACGCTCACGAAGAGTCCAGGCACACCGAGCACGCCGTGCGCAGGTGACCAGTCCGGATCGCGATGCACGGTAAAGTACGCCAGCGAGCACTGCAGGAAGAGCGTCAACAGCCACAGGCTGCGCATCTGCACGGCCGCGATCTTGCAGAACTCCCACAGTCCGATCGTGATTCGGCCGTTCACCGTGGCCAAGTGGTTCCCAGCCATCTCGTACGTGAATGGCGCGTCGATCAGGTGTGCGCACACGTAGCACAGGATCGGAAACGTGCTGCCATGGATCACGCACTGACTCGGTACGCGGATGAAGAGCAGTAGCGCAGCACGCCAGCGCGTCCAGAGACTTGCGCGCTCGTACTTCTCCTCCGACGCTCTCGTGACGTAGCAGCTCGCGAACAGTGCGAGCAAGCGCAGGGAGAAGTAGGTTTGTCCTATCGCCCGCAGGTTCGCGACGACCGTGTACCACTGCACGACGTCAGTTGTGAGGATGGTCGCTTCGTAGCGGAAGTCGTGGACGAGGATCGTCTCGCAGTGGTCCATGCCTGTGGTGTCTTTGCTGTCTTGGACGATCGGAGCTGCTGTGCACTTCCGAACCCGCAGGATCGTCGAGACATCCACGTCGCGGCGACCGATGTAGCATACGCCGCCGCGAATCTGCCGCGGCGACTCCGAGCTCTCGAGAACCGTGAGATCGACTGCGGCACCAGGGAACTGAGTCTGCAGCGTCCGTATCCGCTGGAGGATGTGACTCGCTACCGTTCCCACGCTTCGACACTCGGGGTTGTCACTCGGACACAAACGGTCGAAGTTCGCCCACATCTCGGTGCACATACGCGGGGTGGCGGTACTGGCGGCACCGAAGCAGATCTGGAAGTCGTCACGCACGAGCATGTACGGAGGGTAGTAGAACGCTTGGTTCGTGCGCAGACTCGGGTTCACGAAGAGCTGCGGGAGCACGTAGTGGTGGATCCTGTCGAGGTAGATAGACTTCGTTCGCAGCCCTAAGATGGCAGGCTCGATTCGGTCTTTGGAGCGACTCGAAGAACGCCGTCGAGCGAGTGCGCTGGGCAGCGAGTCGATCATCGCGAATGCGACGCTGTTCGTCATCGTCGCCGACGGACACTTGCTCCTGTAGAGCGTGCAGTCTGGGAACGCATCGACCTCGAGGAACTCGGCGACCGCTCGCCAGACGATCGACGTCGTGTCGAACTTGTAGGACCAGACCTTTGCGCTTGATGAGCTCGAGTCCGTCGTCTCGTTCTTGAAGATCCGCTGCACCGAGTACGCCCAGGGCCCGACCGCCTGGAACGTGTCTGGCTCAATCGTGTTCGACGTGGTCGGCAGGCGACTGACGCCGATGCCGGCGCGAGGAACGTCCGAGAGCAGCAGCGTGTACGAGAACGCCGACCGCAGGATGCGGACGAGCGAGTACGGGAGGTGGTGGTTGAACACTGTCGACCGCGCCGCGCGCTTGAGCCGCATCGCCGCGTCGACGCGCTGCTGGATCTTCGCAGCCGCCTCCATTCTCTGCTTGAATGGCAGTCGTGAGCCCACCGACTGCGAGCTCGTCATCCTGCGGACCAGGCGACATTTGCGGCGGCCGAGTCTCTGGAAATAGTGGAATTGAACCAAACTCAAGCTGACGAACTCATCGTTAGCCGAACGTGATCATCGGACAAGTCCTCGAGGAGCTACGATTGCCACATCCGACAGCCAACCGCTCCAGTGCGAAGAAGCAGTGGGCATCTCGGCCGCGACGAGAGCAGAGTGTGGAACTGACGACTCCAGGCGAGTCGAGTTGAAGTCTGAACTGTGTACTTTGCAAGACTGCGAAGCCGCTCCTCTCAACAGAGTTCGTCAGTCGATCGCATGAGTGCGAGCGAAACAAGATGGGGATCCGGAGCATTCACGTGTAGTTCGCGATTGAGTTGCTGCAGATCCTTGCATCTGGGACCCCACGGTGGTCTAGAGTCTCCCAGTCAATCGGCTTGGAGTGTCGGCGATGCCGTAGATCGATGAGAGTCGAGCTTGCTTCTCTCAAACTTGGCAATCATAAGCTGATCCGCTCTTCATTCAACTAAGCACTACATGCAGATACGTCAGCCGACAAGCGGAGGTGGACAACCGCAGTAGAAGAGCGCCGCACTCATCCGACACAATACGAAGACCAAAGCCGAACAACAGGAACTCCAACGAAGTTCACGACTGCTGGTCCTTGTCGTCCTTGTCGTCGTCGCGGCCCTTGCCTCCCCACTGTCCAGGCTTGTGACTGTTCTTCCCTCCATGGTGCTGTTTGCTGTCATCTTTTTCGTCATCGCTGCAGTGGTCACCGTGACGCTCGTCGTCTCTACCTCCGCGGTGTTCACCGTGCTGGTGCGTAGAGCGCTTGTCGCCTTTCCAGCCGTGCTGCTTCTTCAGCTGACATCGCTTCACCTTCGCGTCCCCGCCGTCCCCGCGACACTCGTACTTGTCGTCAATGCAACAAGTGCTGCCGGACCAGTTCTGGCCGTCGCACTGCGCTTCGTTCGTGATGGTGCAGGCACCGTCGTTCGTCTTGCCGAGCGCGCGGAGGTGGCGCTGGGAGCCATCGACACTCGCCGGTTTTTGTTGTTGAGTCGGCTCTCCGAGATGAAGTCCGGCGTGGCCCCACAGATTTCTGAACCGACAAGCTCTGCGAAGAGTGTCCAAACTCGCGGTGCACAGCTGGGCTTGCGGTCCGTGCAGCGCGTGCTGAGCGCCCGCTGTTCATAGGAGAAGCTCATGTCGACCGTGCTGCTTGACGCCAGTGAACGTGTTGATCGTGGTGTCGGTCAACCTGGTACGAGGTCGTGAACATGTTGGTGAAAGCTGGTCGCGCTGATCACCAAACCGAGGTGCTATTCGACATCGCCACGCTCGAGTGTGCAGTGATGTCGAGACGCGGTGTCGAAACGCATCGCGAGCGCAGTGTGACGTCGAGATGCATCTCGACATCATACTTGCAAGAGCAGTGCATGCAACAAGCCATGCTGACTCAACGCGATCTTGGTGATCGTGGTGGTTTCAAGGCGAGTGACTTTAACATGAATCTATAATAGAATACCCGTGTGTTGTATTGTTTGATGATTAAACAAGCGATTTTTGTGCTCAAAGTAATTCTCAAAAATAAAACTGAGGTAAAGTCGATGCAGAAAACAGAACTTCTTATTTGGAAATAGTGAAAAAACACAAAGTCATCAGAATTTGTTCTTTTTTATTCGCCTTCGGCTCTCATTGGTCGGTGCCTCTAATCACTCTCGCTCACTATGGCATACAAACACCAAGCCACCATCTCGCTCCACACACTGCCTCGAACATGAGCCAGTCGACAAGCAGCCGCGCGGGACGCACAACGCGGCGGCCACTTCAATACTCGCCTCCATACATTCGCCAAGTGCGCGCGCGTCACACATCCATGCAGGCGCCGCCGCCCAAACTCCAAGTGCGCGTCTCGCTCGCCTTCGAGCCGGAGAGCGAGGCCGCCGCCGCCGCCGCGTCGCTCTCGCCGGACCCGCTGACGCCGACCGCGTCCTCGTCGCCGTCGGCGCTGTGCAAGAAGCGCGCGCTCTCGACCGGCGCCAGCAGCACCAGCAGCGGCGGCGGACGGGAAGCGGGCGATGATGCGTGCGCGTCGACGCCGACGAATCAGGAAGAAGAGGAGGAAGTTCTTGAAAGCGGCGCGGGGGCCGGCGGCATCGACCCGCACGACCTCCTGCTGCTCAAGGTGATCGGACGCGGGACGTTCGCGCAGCAGGTGGCGCTCGCGCAGCACACGCGCACGCGCAGCATGTACGTGGTGAAGACGCTGGACAAGCGCAACCTCGTGCGGCGCAAGCAAGTGGCCCACACGCTCGCGGAGAAGCGCGTGCTCGAGGCGGCGCTCGGGCACCCGTTCATCGTGAAGCTCTACGCCGCGTTCCAGACCGAGCGCGAGCTCAACTTCGTGCTCGAGTACTGCCAGGGCGGCGAGCTCTTCTACCACCTGCAGCAGCAGGCGCAGCAGAAGTTCGACGAGCGCGCCACGCGCTTCTACGCCGCCGAGGTGCTCGCGGCGCTCGGCGAGCTGCACGCGCGCGGCATCGTCTACCGCGACCTCAAGCCCGAGAACGTGCTGCTGGACGCCGAGGGCCACGTCAAGCTCGCGGACTTCGGCTTCGCCAAGCAGGACATGGCGCCCGGCGCGCGCACGTACTCGTTCTGCGGGTCGCCCGAGTACCTCTCGCCCGAGATGGTGGCCAAGGACGGCCACGGCGTCGAGACGGACATGTGGTCCTTCGGCTGCTTCTGCTACGAGCTGCTGACGGGCGCGCCGCCGTTCCCGCTCGGCAGCAGCAGCAGCCTCCCGCGGCTCTTCGCGCGGATCCAGGAGGGCCACGTGTGGTACCCGCCCGAGCTCTCGGCGGCCGCGCGCGCGCTGCTCGAGGGGCTGCTCTGCGTGGACGCGCGCGCGCGCCTCACGGCCGCGCAGGCGATGCGCCACGCGTTCTTCCAGCCGCTCGACTGGGCCGACGTGCTCCAGCGCCACGCGACGCCGCCCATCGTGCCGGTGTGCGCCGGCTGCGACTGCACGCAGAACTTCGACGACGGCTTCACGCGCGAGCCCGTCGTGTCGCTCGCGCTCGGCCGCGGCGCCGACCAGCCGCCCAAGCGCCCGCGGGCCGCGGACCCGCACGCCTGCGGCTTCTACGCGGCCACGAGCGACCCGCTCGCCGCCTTCGACGGCTTCTGAGGGCTGAGGAGTGAAATCTGTGACGTGTGCGCATGTGACGTGTGAGGAACGAAAGGGGTATCAGTATACTGTATTAGTAAATCGCTAATTTGCCGCTTCATGGCCACGTCGCTTGATGACGCGGCGCTCGCGCAGCTGCTCGCTGACGCGCTCTTCGTCGCCGACAGCGCGGCGGAGCTGCCGCTCGCGGTCCCGCGGCCGCTCTGCGTGTCCCAGCGCGACGACCCAGCCGCGCGCCTCCGCGTGCTCAGCGAAGTGCTCGCGCTCTCGCAGCAGCTGCGCGTGGCCCCGGAGCTGCGCGCCGCCTTGTGGACGCGCGTGCTGACTGCGCTGCATCAGTTCACGAGCTGGCGGCTCGAGCTCGACAGCTGGCGCTGGATGGCGGCGGACGCGCGCTTCCCGGAGCTCACGCTCGTCGTGCCGCCCGAGCCGCCGCAGCAGCTGCAGAAGGCGATCGACGGCGACGATTGATGCGAAGATCGGGATCGAGTTTCCCACACGGCGCGCGACGCTCCACCTCCTGCAGCGCATCGAAGCGGCGCTGGACGAGGTCTTCGCGAGCGCCGCCGCACGGCCCCACGCGCTCGCCAGCGTCGCGCGCGTCGCCGCAAAGGTGCGTGACGGCCCCTACGCCGTCGAGCGCCTGCGCCTCGAGGCCTTCGCCGAGTGTCCGCCGGCGCGTCGCCAGGCGCAGGTCGTCAAGGCGCGCGACGGCCGCGTGGACCTCGTCACCGCCGCCGCCATCCGCCTGCCGCCGTCGACGCCCCGTTGCAGCGCACTCACGAGCGTGACGCTCGACGTCAACGAGCGCGTCATCGCGCCACTCTTCTCGGCTCTGCGCAGCGGCTGCCGCGTGGCGTCGGTCTGCGTCCGCGTGTCGCTCAGCGCGCTACAGGACTGCACGGCCGCCGGACGGCTGCAGTTCTGGCGCTGACTCGCGTTCGCGCTCTTCCATCCGCGTCCGAGGCGGCACCGCGCGAGCCCGAGCCGGAGCTGCCGCGTCGAGTTCTCGTCCGTCGGCTTCGAGCCGGAGGCGGTGGAGGCGTTCGCCGAGTGTCTGAGGGCTCCGGGGCGAAGCCTCGCGCTCGCCGACGAACCCCGAGCCGCGGAGACGAGCGGAGACCACGAGACGCAGTTCTGCAGGCACCCGACCGGCGCGCGCCTGTACGCGAGCGCCAGCAGCGCGTCCCCAGTGCTGCAGACTCTCGAGCGCGAGCGCGAACTCGAGATGCTCGTCTGCGGCGCCGCGCTAGCGTGCGTCGTGGCTCCAGGTGTCGGCCTCGCGTGGGTCGACACCGCGCAGCTCTTAAGCACTGAGCGCGAGTCGCTCGCCTCCGGCCCGGATCGCGACCTCGAGCTGTCGTTCGTCAGCTTCCCAGCGCGCGCTGAGAACCTCGTGGCGATCGCGGCGTTCTTCGAGGCCGCCGGACGTGCGCTGACGTCGCTCAAGCTGCTCTGGGGCAGATCGCAGGAGGTGCAGAGCAGCGCGGTCATCGCGGCGGCCGTGCACCAGTGCCCGAACCTCCGGGTCCTCGACCTCAGTCGCAACGGCTTGAGCAACATCACGGTCGACGCGCTCACAGACGCGCTCGAGAGCAGCGGCTTGAGCAGCAGGCTGCACACACTCCGCTTGGAACACAACAACTTCCAGCACGCCGGCTCCGTGGCACTCGCTCGGTACCTGAACCCCGACCTCACGGGGAGCATCCCCGTGTTGCGAGAGCTTCGACTCGTCAACATCTGCGCCGACGCCGGCACGTTCGCGGCGATCCGCGAGCTGCTGGCCGTCAACAAGACGCTGCAGTGCGTCGCGCTCAAGGGCCCGTTCCGAGTGCAGGGCGGCGGCGGCGGCGCGGCGATGGACGAGCGCCGGCGCCTGCAGAGCGAGTGCCATGGCGAGACGCTGCCGACGGCGCGCGACGACAGTCTCCCGATGGCGCAGAAGCTCGCGTTTCTGAGCGGCGTGCACGACCGGCCGAACACGCTCGGCAGACTCGACAGCTTCATGGCGGCGCGGATCTTCCAGTTCGCCGCGACGCGCACGCAGCGTCGCATCCTCTGGGTCTGAGCTCACGTCCCGTCAAGTCGATGGATGGCGATGGATGGACGAGTGCCGGACAGGAACTAACCAACGCTCACACGGCACCAGCAGCAGCAGCAGACGGACTCTCGCACTCCAGCTTTCGCTTCCCAGCACACACCGCAAGCACCACGAACGCCCCCGACGCTCCGATGTCGACGCCGCCCAAGCAGCTCGAAGCCGCGTCGTCCGCGCCGCTTGCAGTCGCGCTCCCCGAGCTGCACGCGCTGCGGATGGAGCGGTTCCATGTCTTAGAGGTGAACCACGAGTGGGGCGGGACCGGCGTGACGCTCCGAATGATGCTGGCGTCCATAGAGTCACGGCGGTGGAACAACACCAGTTCCCCCGAGCACATAGTGTTCGCACGGTGGGACTACGCCAGCTCTCCTGAGCACGTCTACCGCGAGATCGCGGCCGACGAGTGCGACTTCCCGGCGAACCGCAAGTTCCTCGTGTACGACCTTGACACGAAGCTGCTGTACAGCTGCGCTCCCGCCGACGTCCACGACAGCGCGACCCGCAGCACGCTGCTCGCCAAGTTCCGCGTCTTCATGCAGTGCTCGAGCGACGAACCACCGCCTATCGTCCGGCAGGAGATGTCAGCGGTCGTCATCGAGAGCTACGGCGGAGTCGGCCTTCGTGCCTTGCGGTTCGTCAAGAAGCAGGAGTTCGAGCGCTTCGCCCCGCCGGCCTCGAGCACGTCGGTCGCGAACGTGCTCGCTGGCCACCGCAAGCTGTTCGCGCAGGGCCGCGTGCTCATCCAGACGGTCGACTACGCCGACGCGTGCAAGCGGCCGGGTGGCGACTGGGAGGTCGCCGTCTTCACCAAGGACGGCACGTGCTACGCCGGCGAGTGGGTGAAAGCGTTCCTCGGGGACAGCCGGAGCGCGCTGTTCGTTGATAGCATGGAGCTCGAGGTGTTCGTGGCGGCGCGGACTCCGGACGACGTGGTGTCTTCGCAGTCGAGTGTGTTGTACGTCAAGGACGCCGACGGCAGCCAGGGCGACGCGCTGGAGCAAGTGGCGGTGCCCACCGGCCGCTTCGAGGTCTGCAAGTTGAGCGGATCTACCGTCGGCGCTGCGCTTCGCGCGAACGATATCGTCTACGCCGCTCTCCACGGTGTCTTCGTGCGCCTGAAGCCGGACGCGGTGCTTGACGAGAGCTCCAAGAAGCCGGCGTACGCGGTCGAAGCCGGCGCGCGCGGCGACGTGAACGTCGTGTGGATGGGGAAGACGCTCGAGCAGCTCGCTCAGTTCCCCGCGTTCCGCCAAGTTCGACGTCTACGCGCCGTGCGACAGCGTGCGCCAAGCGCTCGACCGCGGCGATCGCCTGCTGGTCGATCAGCTCAGGCTGCGCGAGATCCCGGGCCCTGGACGCGAGTTCCCCGTCGCGCTCATGCGCCTGTACCCGCTCGCGGACCACCCACCGCGGCAGATCCATGACCTCGGGTACGGAGACGACCACGAAGTTGCGCGCGGCTTCCTCCGCGGCTGGTACCGCGACGATCGCTACTGGCGGATGGTGGGGTGCGATCACGACGCGCGCGTGTCTGCCGGCACGGGGATCACGCCGTTCGAGCGCGACGTGCGTCCGGGCAACGACCTCGGGCACGCGCACAAGCGGATCCTGGTCGACATCCCGGGCTTCGGCGTCTCGTACTGCCGCGGCGTCGGCGAAGACGCGGCGAACCCGGTCATGGCGTGCGTGTTCTTCGACGCGGGCGGCGGCATCGCGGACGAGTTCGGGCTGCACAAGTTCCTCGGGCGGTGGAACGACATCGTCGCGTGAGCATCGGCTTCGAGACGAGCGAGTTGCGTGTGTGTGTGTGGAGCTTCGTCACCTTCTCTATTGAACAGCTTGTGCTTGCGGTTGAGGCTCAGGGAACCTCCGCGTCGTCGTCGAACGGAACGATCCCCATCTTGCGGAGCAGCGCGGCGGTCGCGGGCGACGCTGAAGGCGAACACATGCACGCGTGAGTCAGCACCGCCTCGTTCAGCACCACCTCGCATGCTACGCACCAGGGACGGGAACACGCAGGACGGCGTCGATCCTGTGGACGTCCGATTCGGTGGTTCGCTGCTGAGTTGCTCGTCTTGATCGACTGCTCGGAGGAACTGCAGCGACGTCGTCTGAGCTCGTTCGTAGGCGCGTGAACACGAGCTCCTGCTTCTCGATCTGTGGTAGCAGCAGGCGGAGCTCTCAGTCCAAGGCGGAGCTCTCAGTCCACGACGCGACGAGTCTCTCAACCTCCACGAGCGCTGGTGTACCTCGAACTCGAGGCGGTCCTGGTCCAACTTGGTCGCGTGTTCACGCAGCAGCGCTCGCTCCTCGTCCACATGCGCCAGCTTCAGCGCCAACTCGCGCTGCTGGAGCGCCATGTCTTCCGCGTCTTGCTCGACGCGCGCGGCGTCTCCGCCACTTCGCAGCCCAGGCGGAAGCCGTCGAGCGAGGTCGTCAGTGCGCTCGGAAGCCGCGGCCAGCGACCCGACCGGCTGGCTGATCAGCGCCGCCTGGAGCAGCTGGTCCTGCTCGGCGATGACCTCGTGCGCCTCTGCGAGCTTCCGCTGGAGAACCGCGATGGCTTCGTCGCGGTCGCACTGAGAGCTACGCGTCAGCTCCGCGCGCATCGCGGCCTCGAAGCGCTTGAGTCGGCTCTGCAGCGCGTCCATGGAGCTGGCGAGGAACTGCGGCAGGAGCTGCTTGGGCGGCACCAGCAGCGCAGTCGGCGCGAAGGCGTCGAGCGGAACGCTCGTGAGCTCGCGGAGCTCGTCCGACTGGGCGTCCGGCGCTCTCCTGTCGGGTCGACAGCGGCGCGAGTGAGCAACGCGCGGCTCCCAGCGACACGCGACGCACGCGACGTACTTTGCGAGGAAGAGCTGCGCCGCCTTGCGGTACTGCGACGTGAGCAGCTCGAGCTGGCGCTGCAGCGCGTCGTAGCTGGTCGCGAGCGCCCCGTTCTCCTCTAGCAGCTCGGCCTTCTTGCGCTCGAGCGAGTCGACGATCTGCCTGGTCACGTGGCTCTCGTGGGACGCCGCCAGCTGCGCCGTGCGCCTGCGCTCCGCGACGCCGTTGAGCGGCTTCCCCACTGCGATGCCCTGCAGGCCACGTACACACACTCTCTTAGGCGGGAGCTCTCTACACGCCCGTCCACACGCTCTGCACGCAACGCACGCGCTGCTCCTTGCTGCTCCGCGAGGCCGCGTCCTGCAGGTGCTTGCGCAGGCGCTCGTACTCGGCGTCCTTGCGCCGCAGCTGCGCCTTGAAGGCCGTCTCAACGCCCTGCAGCCGCGCCACGAGCACCTCGAGCGCGCGCTTCTCGGTCTGCGCCACGCGGCGCTCGGCCGCGAACGCGAGCTCCTTGGCGCGCGCGAGGCCCTCGAGCTGCGCGAGGCTCTGGCGGCTCGTCTCGAGCTCGCTATCCACTGTCTGCAGCTCGCGCGTGCGGCGCTGGAGGCTCGTCTCGAGCTCGCGGAGCTGCTCGCTCAGCTCGCCCTGGCGCGCGACCTCCTGCTCGCGCAGGAAGAGCAACAGACTCACGAGGTCCATCGCGTCGCGCACGCTGCGCTCCGCCGCGTCCTTCTCGCGCTGCAGCTTCTCTTTGCCCGCCGCTGTGTACGCGACCTGCCGGCTCACGGCCGCCCACGCGGAGTCCACGAGCCGGAGCTCGCACACGTGGTCAGCAGTGTCGCCAGCAGCAGCAGCAGCGTCGGTGGGCAGCAGCCCGAGCCGTCGCAGCACCGCGCTGCGCTCGAGTGCCGCGGCGCCGGCGACGTGCACCAGCTGCTCGTTGAGGAACTGCTCGCTGGCGGCGAGCGGCTGCGTCGGCGGCAGCCGCCAGGAGCAGAGCGACGGCGTGAGGCTCTGCAGCAGCAGCGCCGCCGTGGACGGTGGAGGCGGAGCAGAGTGATGGTCTGCTGCGCTGCCTGGAGCGACCGACTGCGCGGCGTCGGCGCGCGGGACTTTCTGCGCGCGCGGAGACGCGGGTGGCGACGCACGCGCGCGCTTGGCGGGCGGAGGTGGCGTCATGACCAGCGTCGAGTTTAGCGCGCTTTTTGGTTTAAAATGCAGTACCTGTCAAAGTTGGTGCCTATGTTGGGAGGATGTCAAATCGATTAGACTGACAGTGTAGAATATATCAATTCTATTACCCGTTACGGCATGAGTACCTCTGCATTATACCGATGAACCTGTGTAAAAACGATGTTGAACTCTTCATGAGCAGCCCGCTTGGAGAGGAGGAACACGAGGACACTTGAGCGTCCAGCTACCGTTCCGAGCAGTTCATCAGTCCGAGCGGAGCAAGTTCCATCCAGCGTCCACACGAACGAACGTGTCCCGTACAGTTCGTCAACAGCCCGCGTCATAGTGCGCTCTCGAGTGATTATGCTGTTCACGTCCTCGCTCGAGCTTACGGTGTTCCAGTAGGGGGACGATACATTCTCCACACTCGACATCTCGTCGGAACAGGCGGCCCTCGTACCGAACGCGACACGGTCACCGAGTCGAGTCACTCGGAAGTCTCCAGGCTCTCTCCAGTTCTCGCCGACTCGGCCTCCAGCGTCGTCCTCGGGTGCGTCGGCGAGTCGAAGGAGCGCGCTTCGGATTCCGGCGCGTTGTCCACCGGCCGTCGCTCGTCGCTCGTCGTCGTGTTCGCCGTCGTCGTCGACAGTGTGGCGAGCTGGTTCGTCGTCACCGTCGTTGGGGAGTTTGTAACACGTGGTTGGGTCGTTAAAAATCCTCCCCTTTCGATAAAAAAAACCCGAAGCTGTTCAGTTCGCAATTTGGAGCGAGGCTCCCTCCCTCGCTTTCTTCACTATGAGCGACGCGGATCCAGCGGCGGCGGCAGCGCTCGGCGTGCGCTACGGGCACCGCATCCGGCTCGCGACGACCTCCGCGTACGCGAGCGACAGCGGCGGCGGCGGCCAGCTGGGCATCGGCTACTACGAGAAGAACGGGCGCCACGGCATCCTGAGTTGCGTGCCGCCGCTCGGCGACAAGCTCGCGCACCTCTTCAACGAGGACGAGTACCTCGTGCTCGACCCGAGCGAGCAGCGCGCCGTGGGCGAGCCCGTGCTCTACGGCCACACGGTCGTGCTCGTGAACCAGCACGGCATGGTCTGGAACAACAAGACGGGCGGCATCACGGGCTACGTGGGCCCGCGGCCGCGCAACATCCCGGGCGAGATGTACGTCGCGTTCCGTCGCGCCAGCAGCAGCAGCGCCAGTAGCAGCAACGCGAAGGACAAGACCATGTCGGCGCCCGCCGCGCTCTCGGCCTCGGGCAGCGAGTACGCGGGCAGCGAGCCGCCGCAGCTGCCGCTGCGCTACGGCGACCAGCGCGTGGCGGTCGTCGTGGTCGAGTCGAACCGGCACTCGCAGATGTTCAACAAGCGCCTGAGCAACTTCAAGAAGCCCACGAGCCGCATCGCCGGCGGCTACATCTGCTGCGACGGCAAGGGCGTCGGGCTCGAGTTCGCCGTGTGCCCCGCGCGGCCGCGCGTCGAGCAGATCGCGATGCTCAACAAGCTCATCACGGCATACAACTACGGCCAGAAGATCGCGCTGCCGCTCGCGCTGCTCGAGCACCGCGGCGCCGACGCGGCCAAGACCACCGGGGGCCCCGAGATCCTCTTCACGCTCTCGAACCAGGCGACCGCCGTGCTGCCCGGCGCGCTCCTGCACGCCAAGCTGCTCGCGCACGCGGACGACGGCGGCGCCGCCGAGAAGGAGTCGGTCTTCGTGCTGCCACTGCGCAACGGGCCCGGCGAACTCGTGCTCAAGCTCACGGGCGTGGCCCCCAAGCGCGCGATCGGGAAGATCGCTGCAGCTGTCGCAACCGCCCCACCGACGTCGACGTCGACGCGCAGCGCTGTCACTGGAAGCAGCCGCGCGGGTGCGGACGGCGCCGGGCCGCCCGCGCATCAGATCGCCGGGTTCTACAAGGTCGTCGACGTGCTGCGGCTGGTGCCCGTGCCGGTCTTCGCGCTGCTGTACGCGGCGGTGACGCACTTCCTCTGGAGCTCGCTGAGCGTGATGGAGGACGGGCTCCAGCGCGAGCTCGTCGTACTTGTGCTCGTGGCCTTCCCCGCGTTCTACGTCGCCGTCAAGGTCGAGCACCCGTTCTCGTCGTTCTTCGAGCCGCCACCGAGCGCGGAGCTCGCCCGCGCCGACAGCGTCGACGCGCCGTCGACCGCGACGCTCAAGCTCATCGTGGTCGAGTACCGCTTTGCGCCGTCGACGGCCCCCAGTGAACCCGCCAAGACGTCGTCGGCGTCGCCGGCGGTGAAAGCTGCTGCGATCAGCAGCAGCAGCCTCAACACCAGCACCAGCACCAGTATCGTGACTGCCAGTAGCAACACCGGGAGTGTCGCCGCCAGCCCCGCGACGTCGTCGTCGTCGACCGCGATCGTGGCGAGCGCGAGCGGCCTGCCGAAGCGGTTCCTGCTCGCCGAGAAGGGCGACGAAGCCAAGGGGCTC
>JAASGM010000341.1:0-22532 GCA_023334215.1 Globisporangium cystogenes | reverse complement strand
GAGCGCCGATCCAGACAACCAGCTCACTCGCGACGAGGTGGCGCTGCTGCGGCGTCTGCGCCACGCGTGTTCGTCCGAGCAATGGGCCGTCTGGCGGGTGTTCGCGAGTCGCCTGCGCGTGCTGCTCCACGAGCAGAGTCGTCGGCAGTCGGAAGCAGCAGTCACAACAGGTGCGTCTGACGCTGCAAGTGAACTCCGTCGTGGCCCACGACAACCACGCAAGACCGGTGAACACCGAGACCACGCGACGCTGTTAAATAGGTACGTCCGCCGAACCACTTCTTCTAGCTTGGTCTTCTTCGCTCGCTGCCTTCAGGGCTTGTACAGGATCACCAAGTCGACCGCGTGGCTCGCCGGGCCGACGTCGTCGCTCTCGTCGTCCGACGGCATCTCGATGATCGGGAACACGTCGTCTTCCTCGGCGAAGAACGCCGCCGGCTGCCCGCGCTCGTCCTCCTCGGGCTCCGACCGGATCGACGCGAGGATGTCGGTCGTCGGCCGGAGGATCCTGTCCGACGGCATCCAGATGCGGCTCGACCGGTCGTACCCGGACGTGCTGTTGTAGTCCGTGACGGTCGACATGGTGTACCGCTCCTCGTCCATCGAGTCCTCCGACTCGATCGAGTGCGCCTTGTGGAGCCTCCCTCCTCCCTGCTGCCGCTGGTTGCCGCTGTGCAGCGAGTCCGTCTCGCTCAGAAACCCGTCCTGCAGGCTCGCGAGCTCGAGCTCGCGCGCCGCCGCCCACGACGAGCTCATCGTGTTGGTTGACACGACGCACTCGGTGCAGAACTCCATCTTGACCGGGTTGAACACGCCGTGGTCGAACGTGAAGAGCCGCTTCGTGACGCGGCAGCGGCCGCACACGACCGACGCGCAGAGCTGGCACGCGCCTTTGCCGAAGAACCGCAGGCTCCGGCGGCACACGGTGCACGCCTGGCGCTCGGCCTCCGGGGCGCTCGTGGACCGCATGAACGACGAGATCGTGTTCTTCCGCCCGCGCGTCTGTGGCGCCTGCTGCGTCGGCGACGGCGGCGGCCGCGTGCGCAGCGAGAACGCGAGCTTCTTCATCATCGCGCACTGGACGCTGCTGGGCGACGCCGTGACGGCCTCGACCGCGATCACAAGCGCCGGGCGGTCGCGCGTGTTGCCCTGCGGGTTGATGTTGCCGGTGAAGAAGACCTCGACGCTGTTGGGGCGCTGCTGGCGGTAGATGTAGCACACGGAGAGCTGGCCGCGGATGATGTTGGTGTCCTTGGTGAACGCCGGCGCGGACGGCAGCGAAACTGAGTGCATGAGGTGGAAGCCGACTTTCTCGCCGTCGGGCGCCGTCGAGACGCCCGTGGACTCGAGGTACACGTAGTCACGGTGGCGCGACAGCTCCTCGTGGTTGCGCAGCACCCACTTGATCGTCACGGACCGGAACGGCTCGCTCACGCTCGGCGCCACGAGCGTCACGAGCACGCGGTTGTCCACCATGTCGCGCTCGGCGTACGCGTTCTCGATCTGCATGGCCTCGGTCGAGAGGTTCACGACGCCGTGGAGCACGTCCTCGAGCGCGCCGGGGATCGCGCCGGTCGCGAGCACGTCCGGTACCTGCCCAGGCGCGCTCTTGCCGACCCGGCGGTAGCACGCCATGTGGTTCTTCTCCTTGAGCGGCTTCCAGCGCGCGAGGTCGACGCGCGCGGCGTCCTCGACGCGGTGCTTGTAGTGGCGCAGCACCATGTCCTCCACGCGCGCGTCGGCCACCTTCTTGCAGCGCGTGTAGTACTCGGCGAGCCCCATGCTCCCGCCGCCCGACCGGCCGGACCTGGACGACGACGACGCGGGCGCGGACGCGTGCTCGGCGATCGTCGGCTCGCTGCTACTGTGCGGGTGGCTGCTGTGGCTGTTGCTGCTGAAGCCCGTGAGCGTGCGCTTGCGCGACGAGTAGGCGGCGGCGCCCGCCGTCATGCTCCGGCTCCTCGCGTTGCTGCTCCCGCCGGCGGCAGTGGGCTCGAGAATGTCGGGCCAGTCCGCTGTCGAGGGCGTCGGCGCAGACATCCAGCGCACTGCGAGCGACCGACGAGCTGCTGGCTGCTGGTCGTCGACTGCTGGTACAGAAGGCGTCTTCTGTCGAAATGGCCGGTGTCAGCGATGCGGCGGAAGCAGGAGGCACGGGATGCAGAGGCGAGTCCGACATGACAAGCCACACTCGGTTTTGAGCAACAATACATGTCCAGGTTTTGATAGCGCAAATGCATGCGGAGAGTCCAGCTGGAGCGGGCGAAAGCGCGCTGAACTGGCTTTTGTACAGAACTGTACTATTGTGTCTCTCACGGTGAACGAAGCAAGGTAAAGTCGCCAATGATTTTCGAGTGCACCTCGCGTCAGATACGCGAGGTGCAGAGTCCTCGACGTGACGTCTCTGCTCAGATACTCAGACACTCGCGCTGGCCTCTACACCCGCCACGACCGGACAGTCGGACTGCGAGCCGTCGACTGTGCGAGATCGACACGAGTTGCCGCACTTCGCTGACGCTTCGTTCCCCTCTCTCCGTCTATTGCGCGATCCGCTGCTGCTGTTGCTTCTCTATGCCTATGTGTGTGTGTACGTGATCCCCTTCCTCCATGCGTCTGGCTGCCGTCCATCTGCCAAACACGCCTCTGCTGCCTGAAGCCATCACCCGCATTCACTCTCTCGCCGCTCACGCCGCGAAGTCGAGCGCGCGGTCGAAGTGGCTCTCGGACGACGCGCGCACGCCCTCGTGCCAGTGGCCGACCGAGTTGGCGTGGAACGCCTCGGTCACGACGCGGTAGATCTCGTCGTAGCGGCCGAGAAAGTGGACCATCGCGAACTGGCAGCCCGTGAACGCCAGCGCCTCCTGCGCCACCTGCACGTGCGGACTCTGCACCGCGCGCGCGAGCCGCGAGAAGAGCTGCACCGGCAGCTTGGCGGCCGCCACGCCGCCGAGCGAGTGCAGCGGCGGGCTCGACATCACCACGCGCGCCGCCATCCGGATCGCCACCACCTCCTGCGCCGGGTACTTGCTCGGCCAGTGCGCCAGCAGCCGCTGCAGCAGCTCCGCCGTGGCCTCCGGCAGGTACGACACGAATTGCCCGGCGCAGCTGATGAGCTCCTCGTCGTCCGAGCCGGCCGGGTCGAGCCAGTGCGCGCGCCAGAGCGCCAGCAGGCTCAGCAGGTAGTTGCGCACCACCTCGCCGGCCTCGTCCTCGCTCAGCTGCGCGCCGCCGCCGAAGCCGCCCAAGCTCTCGCCCACGTGCTCGATCGCGTACCGCAGCAGCTCGGTGAAGCCGTGGCCGTGGTCCGTCGTGTTGTCGGCCGCCACGAGGCTCCGCTCGACCGAGAGCGCGTGCGCCGTGCGCACGAGCGCCGTGACGTACTGGAGCCGCAGGTGCGTCGCGTCCGCCAGCGCGCGCGCGACCGGGAGGCGCTTGCTCGGGAAGTTGCGGTGGATCGCGCGCAGGATGTCGATGCGCGCGCTCGCGGTGCGAAAGTCCTCGAAGCGCAGGTCCGTCACGAGCGCGTGCAGCAGCGCGGGCGTGATGAAGCGCTCGACCGCCTCCTGCTGCGTCTCGTTCGCGCGCCGCGAGAAGAGCCGCACATTCAGGTTGTCCTTGAAGAGCGACGCCGCGAGCCCGCGCTTGACGAACTCCTCGTTCGGCTCGTCCGTGTCCGTGCCCGTGTCGTCCCCGAACGCGCTGAAGCCGCCGCCGCGCGCGCCGCGCCCGCCGTTCGTGGACTTGGCGAACAGCGCGTCGAAGATCGTGTCGATCACCACCTCGCGACTCACTCTGTGGATCGAGCGTGTGTTAGTCACCCATTCACCCATTCACACCACGACCGTCACCCACAAGACACCCATCCTTTCACCCATTCACCCATGACACTCTCACAGGACAGGCACACTTGCCACCCATCCGCCCACCCACCCACGACCCACCCACTCACACGACCGTCACGCCACGTACTTCTTCGGGATGTGCTTCTGCTGCGAGAAGAGCGTGAGGCGGTCGGGGAACGCGCTCGCGGCGCCGCTCGTCTGCTCCTCCGGATACACTTCGTCGTCGCTGCCGTAGTCCGAGTCCGAGCCGGCGCTGTCGCTGCGTGGACGCTGCTGGAACGCCGACGCTACGGTGCCAGCGCTCGCGCCGAACGCACTGCTGCTGGAGGAACCGTCGTCTGTGAGTCGTGGCTTGAGCGAGAGCGACGGAGCTGCTGCCGACGCAGCGCCGCTGCCTCCGCCCTGTCGCGTCACGCGGCCCTGCACGCCGCCCGGCGCCTTTGAGAACCCCAAGGCGCCGATGCGCTGGCGGCGCGGCCGGCGCTCGACGTTTGGCCGCCCCGAGCCGCTTTCGTCCGCTGGCGGCGCTCGCGCCTTCGTCGGCGGCGTGCGCTTCACGCTCTCTGCGGCCCCCGCGCCGCGCTCCGTCACGAACGCCAGCGAGCGGCCGTTGAGCAGCGGTGCGCCAGAGATCGTCGTTGTGCGGCTGCTGCTGCTGCTGGTGATGGGGGAGCTCATCGCGCCGCCAACGCTTCCGCCGAACGGCGTCCCCGGCACGAACGCTGGCGCCGCCACCGACAGGTTGCTAAACTTGTCCTCCAGGTCGGCGTCGTCGTCCATGCTGCGGTCGCGCGCGCGGCGTTCGCGGGCGGCGCGCAGCTTCGTCGGCCGCTTGCGCGCTGCATGAGCGCCACCCGTTCCGACAGCGGCGGCGGCGATGGCAGGTGTTGGCTCCGAAGGCGACGACGCGCTCGTGCTGCTGTTGCTCGTAGGTTTGCCGCGCTTGATCGCGACCTTCGGCTTGGACGCCTTGCTGCTCTTCGCCTTGTCGCCCGCCTTGGCCTTGGCCACGCCGTCCAGCCCCATGTGCGTCTCGCACGCGGTCTAGTAAGCGCGCCAATGGATTGAATGGTGTTTGACAGAAAGGTCAATGTTTTGACACAAATTTGACACAAATGTCAAAACATTAACCGTACTTCTCGCAGAACTCTTTATGTGCCAATTTTGAACAGCTATTTTGAGCACGACCTTTGACAAGCATTTTCAAAGATGAGAATCGTGTCAGGACCAGAACTAGACGCTCTGGTAGAGCTTGTGTGGAGAGTGCGCTTGACGACGAAGCTGCAAGCAGAAGCAGCCGCCGCTTGGCCACGCACAGCGCGATCGCTTCAGCAGGTGCAGCAGCACGCAGATCGAGTCACCAGTGAGACGGCTGCGACTGAGCGGAGGGGCAATGCGTGCTGTAGGTTCGATTGAGAAGTGAGAGAAATGGCTTGCAGCTCGCTCTCCTGCATCTGCACGTTCAAGAAGGTCCTTGTAAACGAGGTTCAAGGTTCTAATAAACAAGCAGTGCTTAAAAACTTAAAAAAGACGATTCATCTGCGTTTGAAACGTTAAATAACAGTGATAACAGTTAATAACAGTTAATAACATTTGGTGCACAGAAACGGACAGGCGAACATCTGAGAGAAAATCTAGCAAAACATAGTAAAACCAAGTCATATCTAAAACTTTTTTGAAATGTTCGCCTGTGCCTTTCTGTACTTTTTGGGTACGTATTTGGTATATTGGGAAGTATTGGACATGCGTTTCTATTTGATTTTCGTATACTTTGGACACGTTTAACGAAGAATGAGCTCTTTCGAGCCATTCCAACAGGACATGCGTTTATACTTGATGTTTGTACACTTTGGACACGATTTTTTAAAATGGAGCGAACTCAGTTGTAACTATTTCAAAAGCGCACTATATCGCTAAGTACGCTCGATCAACTTACCGTTTTTTGTTTCTTTTATCACTATCAATGAAAACCTTGGTTACGTCACAGTGTGTTTCAGATCAAGAACACGGTCGACGACGCCAACGATGACCGCCGTGCGCTGCGTCTTCCAATAGCTTAGCTTCGCGACGAATAGGCACGATGTCGGTGAAGCAGAGCGGTCATCATGGTTATCTGAACGACGACTCCAACGACGACGACTCACGCGCTGTGGTGGCCGCAGCCGCTAAAGTCAAAGCCGCACGCCATGGAGATGACTAAATAGATCACAAACTGCACACACCAGCATCCACATGAGACCCCAAACACACACACAGCTTCCAAGCGTTCCAGGAGGGTACGACGGTCGAACGCACCAGTCCCACGAGCACGAGCAGCGCCCAGAGCTTCACGTTGCGCCACCACACGGCCTTGCGCAGCTTCACGGCCGTGCGCTCGAACTTGACCGCGTTCCTCTGCAGCTTGTCCGTGCGGTCGACCAGCAGGTCGAACATCTCGCCGCGCTCCAGCACCTTCTCTGCAGAGCACGCGACAGCGTCAGCCCGCCGCCCCAGTAGCAGACTCTCGCCCCTTACAACACGCACCGATGTTCTCGACCATGATGCCCTTGACGTCGTGGAGCTGGTTCTCCACGCGCGTGAGTGAGTCCGCCTCCGGGTTCGCGTTGTAGTACTCCTGCCACCCACCACCCACCCAGCGTCAGCGCACGAGAGCACGAGTGCACGTGCGGCAGCAACAGCAGCTGCACCATTTGGCGCCGGATCACGTGCTGGAAGTCGGCGTTCATCGCGAACGCGATCGCCGTCTGCCCGCGGTCGCCGTACTGCGTCTTGAACTGCGTCTGCAGCCCCACGAACGCGTCAGCGCGCACAGCGTCTGGTACGAGAAAAGGCGTCTTCCTGCCACGCACCTTCATGTCTTCGAGAAACATGAACGGCACCCGGCGCTTGAGGTCGTTGTCCGTCATGCAGAGGAAGATGATCTGGTCCTCGACGATGTAGTGGAAGATGTGTCTGGTACGCACAGGGACTGAGTATCCTCCCCCTTTTGCGTAACCGTAACCCCTCGCCATACGCAACAACGCACTTGTCGTAGACGTAGGACATGCGGCCGTCGTGGCTCGGGATCTTGGCGAGCAGCACGCGCGTGACGGTCGGGAAGTTCCCGGAGGACGCCGTGTACTCGGCCAGCACCGTCTTCTCGCGCGACACGAGCGCGTACACCTGTATAAAAGCACAAGCAGGAGGCGCTTGAGTGGGGTTCTCATACTCGCAAACTCGCATACTCACACACTCACATACGCACATACGCAGGCAGGCAGAGAGACACCCACAGACACGTACGATCGGCATGGTGGCGGCTCCTTCCTGCTTCTTCCTCCTCCGAAAGCTTCAATTTCTCATCGGAATTAACCGAGTGCTGTTGGGAACAAATTCGATAGTGCAATAACGCCGGGTAAACTGATTCGATTGGTTCATGCAAAGCGCAAGTGTAGCTGTCGAGATCGTGCAGGAGGATCTCCCTCGTTTTTCGCTCTATTGCCAGCTCTGCAGTCGGGGTTTGGAGCAGCACTGGACAGACGCGAGAGGCGCATGAGCGTCCTGGAGGACGTCGGGTCCACGGCCAGCGGTGCGCGCCACACGATCCTTTTCCACCAGGCGGCAGCTGCCGGCGCTCACGCCCGCTTTCTCGCTCTCTCGTTTCATGTGCTTTTCGCCGCGATCGGCCCAGCAGACGCGTCGCCAGCGCACGACGCGCCGGCGCTGGCGCCTCGCGGCCGCCTGCGCGCGCGCTCGTCGCGGACGCTCGAGGTGCGTCGTCTCGCGCGTGTACCGCGCATATGCGAACCAAAATGTTGACGTCGAGGGCCCCACCTGGCTGTAAGCAGCGGGAGCTCGTGGCGGCCGAGCGGCTGCGGCAGCGGCACGGGCCGCACGGTGACGACACCGCCGATGACGACGACGACGACGACGAGCAGCTGCAGGCGCCGCCGCCGCCGCCGTCACGCGTTTCGGTGCTCGAGCAGCTGGACGCGCGCACCGGGAAGCGCTACGAGTTCCGCGAGCGGCGCGCGAAGCCCACGCGCTTCGACCAGAACCTGTACGACGAGGTGTTCGACCCGAGGGTCTTCACCGTCCGGCGGAGCATCGACGGGAGCCCCGAGCCCCGCAAGCGCGGCCGCTCACACGCCGGCTCGGGCAAGAAGAAGCGCCGCCGCCGGCAGCGCGGCGACGAGGCGGACGAGGCGGACGACGACGACGACGACGCGCAGCAGCAGGAGACGTACGAGATGACGGACGAGTCGGACATCGAGGCGATCAACCGCCAGATCGCCGCGCAGCAGCGGCGCGAGGAGCGCACGGCGGTGCCGACGCGACAGGACCGCGCGGCCCGGTACGCGCTCCGGTCGGCGAGTTCGCTGTCGCCGGCGAAAGGCGGCGCTGAGGAGCAGGAAGAGGAGGACGAAGAGGAGGAAGAGGAAGACGGCGAGGGCAACGGCTCGCAGACCGAAGAGGGCGACGACGACGATGGCGGGCAGCGCGAAGACGACGACGATGAAGAAGAAGAAGAAGAAGACGAAGAAGAAGAAGAGGACGGGAGACGCTACTCGTTGCGCCAGCGCGCGCGTTCGAGTCGACTGAGCCGCACGAGCGGCGGCGGCGGCGGGGCGAAGACGAGCGCGAAGGCGTCGACGCGCAGTGCGAGCAGCCGCCGCGCGAGCGCCCGAGCGAGTTCGTCGTCGCGGAACCGGCGCGCGCGCGCGTCGTCGTTCATCGCGAGCGACACGGAGCGGCGCTACTCGCTGCGGGACCGCTCCAAGGTGCAGCAGACGCGCGTCGAGCCGCAGACGCCGCCGAAGGAGGCGGCGTTCGTAGACTACGCCAAGCGCCAGGCAGCTCGCCGCCCGATGGCCGGCGGTCGGTACCACTCGAAGCCGTCGGCGTCGGGGAAGCGCCGTCGCAGCCGCCACCGGTCGTCGTCGTCGTCGTCGTCGAGCGACTCGGACTCGGACGGCGGCATGCGGCGGAGCAGCTTGGGCGGCGGCGGCGGCGGCGCCAAGCGCCACAACCACGCGGGGAAGAGCGCGCGCGCCGACATCACGCCCGTGGAGGTGGACCGGAGCGTCACGTGGGAGAGCGTGGGCGGCCTCGAGCAGCACATCGAGGCGCTGAAGGAGATGGTGATGCTGCCGCTGCTGTACCCCGAGTTCTACGACAAGTACAAGATCACACCGCCGTCCGGCGTGCTCTTCTACGGGCCGCCCGGCACGGGCAAGACGCTGCTGGCGCGCGCGCTCGCGAACTCGTGCTCGGAGATCCCGGACAACAAGGCGTCGGCGGCGCTGGGCGACGGCGACGCCGAGTCGCTGGGCGTTCCGGACGAAGCGCCGCCGCGGCCGCGGCGCCAGGTGACGTTCTACATGCGCAAGGGCGCCGACTGCCTGAGCAAGTGGGTGGGCGAGGCGGAGCGGCAGCTCCGGCTGCTGTTCGAGGAGGCGAAGCGCCACCAGCCGTCCATCATCTTCTTCGACGAGATCGACGGCCTCGCGCCCGTGCGCAGCGCCAAGCAGGACCAGATCCACGCCTCGATCGTCTCGACGCTGCTGGCGCTCATGGACGGCATGGACGCGCGCGGCCGCGTGGTCGTGATCGGCGCCACGAACCGCTTGGACTCGATCGACCCGGCGCTGCGCCGCCCCGGGCGGTTCGACCGCGAGCTCGGCTTCAAGCTCCCGAACGTGCGCGAGCGGCAGAAGATGCTCGAGATCCACGCGAGCAAGTGGCGGCCGACGCTCACCGAGGGCTTCGTCAAGGAGATGGCGGAGCACACGGTGGGCTACTGCGGCGCCGACATCAAGGCGCTGTGCGCCGAGGCGGCGCTCTGCGCGCTGCGCCGCACGTACCCGCAGGTGTACGGGAGCCAGGACAAGCTCCTGATCAACCTGAACAAGGTCGTCGTGTCTCGCGGCGACTTCATGAGAGCGCTCAAGAAGATCACGCCGGCGTCGCACCGCACCGTGAGTTCGTTCGCCGCGCCGCTGCCTCGGCCCGTGAAGCTGCTCCTGAGCGCGTCGCTCGAGTTCGTGCTGCGCAGCATCGCGAAGCGCTTCCCGCTGTTCCCGCTGGACCGGAAGGCGATCGACGAGAGCGCGATTGGCAACGCCGAGAGCTCGGACGACGACGACGACGACGACGACGATGACGACGATGACGACGACCACGACATCTACGCGAAGGACAACCACGACGACTGCGACATCTGCCACGGCGACGAGGGCGAGCTCATCTGCTGCGACAACTGCCCCGGCGCGTTCCACGCAGCGTGCATCGACGCGGTGGAGGCGCGGAACAGCAGCGAGCGCTCGCACGCGGGCGGCGGCGGCGGCGGGGACGACGCGTGGTTCTGTCCGGACTGTAAAGTGACGGGGCCGAAGCGCGCGGCGAGGCGCAGAACGCGGCTGCACCTGAAGGAGAAGACGAAGCTGCTGCGCGGGATGCCGCGCCACGTCGGGTTCCCGCGCGTGCTGATCACCGGGCGACTGGGGATGGGCCAGGAGCACGTCGGCGCGAGTCTGCTGCACGCGCTCGAAGGGCTGACGCACTTCTCGCTCGACTACCCGTCGCTCGTGGCCGACGCGAACACACACCACCCGGAAGAAGCGCTGATCTACCGCCTGAACGAGGCGCAGAAGTGCCTCCCGTGCGTGCTCTTCCTGCCGCACGCCGAGATGTGGTGGGAGAACACGACCGAGTCGATGCACGTGGCGCTCAAGATGATGCTCCTGAACATGCAGATCAAGGCGAACCTCCCGGTGCTCTTCCTCGCGTGCACGTCGTCGTGCAGCGGCGAGCTGCCGGTCGGGCTGCTCGACCTCTTCCGGCACAGCGAGACCGTGGTCAAGTCGAGCATCCTGTTCCAGCTCAAGGAGACGCCGACCAAGCACCGGCGCGCGCACTTTGCGCAGGTGTTCGCGGCGTTCGCGACGCCGCCGACGCCGCTGCGCCAGCGACGCAAGCGCCGGAAGGCGCGCGTGCTCGAGCCGCTGCCGCTCGCACCCGTGCCCACGAAGCCCAGCAACGGCGACTCGCTCGAGATGCTGCGGCTGCAGAAGGAGCGCGACCAGCACTTCCTGCGCGAGCTGCGGATCTTCCTCGGGCAGGTGCTCGACTACGCGACGTCGCAGAAGAAGTACGCGAACTTCTACGTCCCCGTGGACCCGGAGGCCGTCCCGGACTACTACCTGATCGTGGACCACCCGATGGACCTGAGCACGATGCAGGAGAAGCTCAATGACGGCGAGTACACGACGTTCGAGCAGTTCGCCGACGATGTCGAGCTCATCGTGCGGAACGCGAACGTGTTCAACCCGAAGCGCAGCGCGACGCGCTACATCGCGTACCGCGCGGGCGAGATGAAGGACACGATCGACTCGTTCGCGAACCGCTTCAAGAAGCACCAGGGCTACGATCTGTTCGCCAAGTGCCGGGAGATCTCGAAGCGCCTTCGGAGCTCCCAGCCGCTGGCGTCGACCGCCGGCGCCAGCGGCGGCGCGAAGGCGTCTGCGCTGCTGCCGAACACCCGGATGAGCGCGCGGATACGCGGCGTGAAGGCCCCCGAGCCGTGGCTCGTCGACGACGTGCCGAAGCGGAGGGAGCCGATCCGGCGGAGCGTCAGCAAGGACGGCGCGAGCAAGGCGAGCGGCGTGACTGCGGAACTCGCCGCGTATGCGTCAAACGCGCAGCAGTGGTTCAACGACGACGGCGGTGAGGCTACCGAGTGCAAGGCTGCGGCGAACGACTCGAGCGACGAGCGGAGCGGCGACGCCGACGCCGAGGCCCCTGAGGTCGTGTTCGAGATCGGAGACCACGTGTTCGTCAAGAGCCGCACGTCCCCCGGCATCAACCGCGAAGGCGGCGCCGGTGTGATCGCGAGCCGGAACGACGACGGCACGTACAACGTCAAGTACGTGCTCGGCGGCTCGGAGAAGGCGGTGGCTGGCGCGTACATCAGCCGGCTCACGGAGCACGCGGTGAAGGAGTCGGTGCGCAACCAGCGTGCCAGCGGCGAGAGCCCGCACCGCCGCCGGGCGGGCGGCGGCGGCGGCACCGACGCGCTCGGCGAGAGCTTCGCGGACGAGAAGGACGAGTCGGAGATGCGCATGGACTACTTCAACAAGCTCGTGTGGCCGATCCTGGTCGAAGAAGGCTGGCGCCGCGACGACCAGGTCGCGGTCTTCGAAGCCACCGAGACGCTGGCGGGCTTCACGACGGAGGTGGCGGTGTTCTACCCGCCGAGCGCGTCGGCGCCGCTCGAGGGCGTCTCGGCGGCGATGGCGTTCGTCAAAGCCGACCGCGAGCTCGCGGCCAAGTGCTTCGGCAAGCGGTTCGCGCGCAACAGCTCCCAGGACGACGTGGTGTTCGGCGACGCGGGGCACCCGCCCACGGCGCGTTCGGACGACGGCGACACGGTGGACCTCACGAGCTCCCCGGAGGCGAACAGCGGCGAGGACGCGGACATGGAGGTAGCCGCGGACGACGGACGCGACGCCGCGGATCCCGTGCTGACGCCGCCGCCAAAGCACGAAGAAGAAGAGGAAGAAAACGACGAAGACGACGAAGACGACGAGGAGCAGGCGCTTATTTATGACAAGGTGCGTACGCGTGCGAGGAGCTGCTGGTGCTGCTGGTGCTGGTGCTGCTCGACGAGCACTGGGAAGGCGAGACGAGCTGAGACGCGAGACGCGTGCGGCAGAAACGAATGGACGCGGCGCTGGAGGCGCTCGTGGCCAAGTCGGCGAGCTGGACGGTGGAGGAGATGAGCGGCGAGCTCATGTACCTCAACACGCTCGCGTTCGGCGCTCGGCAGGCGTACGACCGCTCGGCGCTCATGCAGGTGCGTCCGCCGTCCTCCCCTCACCTACTCTGCCACACGCTCTCGTATCTTACGCGGCGGCGGGTGTCGTGCGATCGTGTGCGTGTCTGCGTGTCTGCGTGTCTGCAGGACGTGGAGGCGCATATCGCGCTGCTGAAGAGCTAGTGTAGGAGGTAGACCCTTCAGACTCCCGAGCGCTAAACAGCACGGCGATCGTCGCGCATAGAGAGCCCTCGCGCTGTCCCAGCCAGCTTGTCGCTACGTGGCTGTAGGCTCATGTGTCATGTTCGCCGCCAGTTAGGCAAAGGAGGAGCGGTGCTGGCGTCCGACTGGCTGGCTGCCTGGCCCCACGCCTCATGGCTCATGTCCACACACTCGCCACTCGGACGCAGGGCGAGGAGAGACCAGCCAGCCAGCTGGCAGCAAAGCCCAGCGGCGACTCGCTCTCTCCCAGTCCGAAGCTGTGCAGTTCACGCGCTTCTCACAACGCGAACGCTCCGACGCGAGCGAGCGAGCGACCAAGCGATCGACCACCTCCCCACACTGTTCCTCTCGACGATCGACGTTGACGAAAGAAGTCAGATACGAGTCAGACCCGCCATACTGAGCGCCAGCTTGCACAAGTCGCACATTTGCACGTCACCGCCCTCATTCGCACACCTTCGACGCATTGACGATGGACTCGCTGCTGGACGCGGACGCCGCGAGCCACAGCGGCTACCAGTTCGCCGGCGCGCGGCGGCGGCCCGCGGCCGCGTCGCTCGACTACTCGGAGTTCGGCGGCAGCGTCACGGCGCCGTCGTCCGCCGGCCGCGACCGCAGCGTCGAGCTCGCGGACGACGAGGTGCGCATGCTGACGGCGCTCGCGGCGACGCTGCTCGAGAAGCTCGTGGCCGCCTTCGAGGCGCACGAGCACCAGCGCGTGGACAAGAAGCGCTGGAAGAGCGTCAAGAAACGCGAGCAGCTCGCGGTCTACAAGGAGCGCACCAACGAGGCGCTGGCGTCGGCGGCGGCGGCTACGGAGACCGTGGCCGCTGCTGACGCTGACCCCGACGCCGACGCGGCTGGAGCTGGGAATGGGGCTGTGGGTAGCGACAAGGCGCGCGCCGTGCCGCAGCTCATGCTCACGGGGTCGGTGCCCGGCCGCATGCAGGACGCGCTCTACGGACTCTCGAGCGTCACGACGCTCGCCATGAAGTTCCGCAGCGCGTACGCGCAGGACGCGAGCGTCGTGGACGCCGAGGTGCTCGCGACGATCGAGGGCCCGAGCGTCGACGACCCCTTCCGCTTCCTCGGCCTCAAGTGGGTGCTGCAGAACCACGCGAGCGCCACCAAGTCGTTCGTGAAGAAACGCGACGTCGTCTTCCTCGAGGCCACGGGCACCACGGCGCTCGCGACCGGCGAGCTCGTCGGCTACCACATCGTGCACTCGGTCAACCTCCACTCGCGCACGCGGATGACAAGCAGCGCGAGCCCCGACGGCAGGGGCTCGTCGGCGACGGTGGTGCGCGCCAAGACGTCGATCGGGCACCTCTTCCGCCAGCGCCAGGGCAGCGGTGCCGCAGACACCGTCGACGTGTTCATGCGCGGCTACTACGACCCGCAGGGCGGCATGCTGCAGTTCGTCGCGCTCAACATCGCCGCGGAGCAGCTGCTCAACACGGCGACCAACACCCTCGAGTGTGCGCAGCTCAAGAAGCTCTCGTACGCGGCGCACCAAAGCACGCGGCAGCGGCGCCGCGCGACCACGGCGGCCGCGCGCGCGACGCAGGCTTGCGGCACCGCGAACGGCCCGTCGCTGATCGAGGACATGGCGGCGGCGGCGCAGGAGGTGGATCGCGAGCAAGCAGCGCGCGACGGCCGCCCGGCGGTCTGCGCGGTCTGCTCGCGTAAGTTCGGGAAGATGCTGCAGCGGAGCGGGGCGTCGTGCACGATCTGCGCGCTCATGGTGTGCTCGCGCTGCACCGTGACGAAGAAGCTGAGCTTCACGCGCGAGGACACCTCGAACGCCGACATCCAGCACCTGGTCGCGGACCTCGAGCGCAGTGGGATCAGCCTCGATAGCAGCAGGGGCAGCGTTCGCCCCGGCCGGTCCTCGTCGTCGGTCAAGTCAGTGCTCTCGTCCGCGCTCTCGGTGTCGTCGGCGTCGAAGGTGCAGAGCGAGATCTGCCAGAAGCCCATGAACTTCTGCACCTCGTGCATCCTCAAGACGAGCGCGCAGAGCGCCGCGCACGTCGCGGTCGAAGAGCTGCTCGAGCAGCAGGCGCTCGCGCACCTGCACTGCACAGCTGGCCACAATGGTGGCAGCGGCACCGCGCCGACGCCGCGCGAGGTGCTGGCGATGCACCAGCGAGCTCGACGCTCCACACGCGCAGGCAGCACGCAGCAGTTCGCTGGCAGCAGCAGCACGACACCTCGATTCACATACACCGGCGCCGCTGTCACGATGATAACCCCCGTGGCGGCGGCTGGCACAGCAGGCGCTGGGCGACCCAAGACGCCTCGACCGAAGGCGTTGAGCACATCGTCAACGGCGTCCTCGACGACCTCGAGCGTGGTGCTGTACGAGGAGCCACCGGCGGCCACGGCGTGAGCGCTGTCGGATGCCATCAGACACCCTTTGTGGGAGGAGTAGCAGGAGTAGCAGCAGCATCCTGATAGACACACACACACACACACTCGGCCCAGAAGAAGCAAGACTGCAACTTCAACATCAGGAAGAGTGTTGGTCACAAAGTTGCCTTTCGGACATCGCACTCATACTTCACTTTCACTCACTGCCTGCACGCGAGGGTTCTCTCGCCCTGCTGCTCATACTCTGCTTCTCATCACTCGAACTGCGTATACGCGCCTTACACAACGAGCTCATTATGATCGGTACATCGGCGCGCTGGAGGTTCCCATCGAGTTGTCGGCGCCCGTGCGCTTCGTGTACTGGTACACCTGCTCCGCAGTCTGGTGCAGCTTCGTGATGCGCGCGTACAGATCTCCGTCAGCCGGCGGCGGCTGGTGGACTGGCGGAGCGCCGTAGTTCATGGGCTGCTGGTTCGTGTACATCATCCGCGGCTGACTGTAACCCATGTGCTGAGGTGCTCCATATCCTGGTGCGCCGTACGCCATGTGCGGCGGCGGCGGCGCGCTGTAGCCTGTGTGCTGGGGTGCGCCATAGTACGCAGGCGTGGGTCGCTCCTGGTATCTTGCTGCATGCTGTCCCGGGTACGCTATCATGTGCGACTGCGCTGCTGCGCTGCCTCGTTCGAGCGAAGCGTCGGGCCCTCGCACAAAGTCCTCGCGATTGAGCTCGATGACGCTCCCGCTCCAGTCCCGCATCTGCGTCTGCGGCTGTGTCACCTGCTCGTAGTTGCCGAACGTCGAGCTCCTGATCTTTGGACCGGTGGACGAAGCGCCTCCAGCGATCGTCAGGTTCTGCAGGTTGGCGATGTCCACGCTGCTCGTCGACGACGCTGATGACGGAGACCGCTTCGATCGCGAGACGTAGTCCTTCGGCACGACGCCGTACTCGCCTGCCAGCACTTCTTCGCGCGCCACATCCTCCGCCTCCATGTTGCGGAAGACCGTCGAGTAGCACCGCGTGCACGTGTTTGGCGACATCTTCATCGTGAGCTTCGCTGAGCTCGAGATCTTGGCGTCCGGGTTCGGGATCGTCAAGTCTCGCTGCTCGCAGCACTTGGAGCACACGCGCTTGGAGCAGAAGAAGCACGCGTGCGTCGTGCTGAAGCGCGAGAAGGACTTGTTGCAGTTCGAGCAGTTCGACTCGTTGGACAGCAGCGGCGTCGTCTGCGACTGTCGCACTGGGCTGCGCAGCTTCTTCGTCACGGCCCAGCCCAGCTTCCGGTGGTGTCCGCCGAGCTCGGTGAGCGCGATGCTGACGAGACTGTTCCCTGCGGTGCGCACACCGACAACGTCCGGCAGCGTACCGTTGAGCTCCACGTAGCTCTTCATGAACACGTCCACCTGGCCGTGCGTGCTCTGCGTGATGATGTAGACGAGCGAGAGCCGCGCTCGCACGATCGAGAACTGCGTCAGCTCGCCGCACTCGGGCACCTCGACCGAGTGCATCACGAAGTAGCCGAAGCGCGAGCCGTCCTCGCGAGTCTTCATCCCGATGCTCTCGACGAACACGAAGTCGCGCTGCCGCACGACCGTCCCGATGACCTTCGAGTGCGCCTTGATGATCCACTTGAGCCCGAGGAACTGCAGCGGCTCGTCCGGCGTCGGGCTCTTGATCTCGTGCAAGACCCGGCAGTCGGCGATCTCATCGATCACGTACGCGGACTTGATCTGCGAGTGGGTGGGCGAGGGCGACGACACGCCGTAGATCATGTCCTCGACCTTGCCGGGCACGCGACCGACCGCGAGGATCTTCGGGAGCGCCGCGCGCTCCTTGCTAGACGTCGAGACGACCTCGTTCTCGGCGATCGAGGACACGGCGGCGGTCGAGAGCTTGGACACGGGCGAGTTGATCATACTCGTGTCGCGGTACTCGTCCTCGGAGTCCGAGTAGCCGACCGACGAGGCACTGTCGTCTCCTCTACGCGAGGCAGCGAGGTCGTTCATGCGCTTCGCCGACCGCGAGCTCGGCGACTCGGACGACTGCGAGCCGGCGCTGGAGGAGCCGCCCGTCTTGCTGTTGATGTAGCTCGTGCGCTCGCAGTAGACCGTGATGTCGTCGGTCTTCTTGATCTGCTTCCAGCGCTTGCGGTCGAGCTGCCGGCCGCGCGCGACGTTGAAGTCGTCGTACTCGCGCAGCGCCTGGTTCACGACGCCGTCCGCGAGCTTCTCGTACGCGGCGCACTGCTCCGGCGAGAGCTTCACAGGCGGGAAGAGGTTCTTCGGGAGCTTCATGCCTGTGTGTTTGCCTGTCTGTGGGTCTGTCTGCGGGTCTGCGCACTGACTGCGTCGGGCAACGCCAATGGCGAACTGGCGGTGCGCTCGAGGTCTCGCTGGATCTCCTTGCAGGCTGCACGGTCTCTCTCTCGCTGCTGGGCTGGCGCGAGCGGACAAGCGTGGGATCGGCAGGCACTTTGGACGCAAGGCGTCTGACTCGCTGGCTCCAGAACCGCAGTGGGATCTGCTGCCAGCCGGTCGGGTCCGCAGACTGCTGTACTCCTCTCGTTGAAGTGCTCTCGGGTGATGCTGATTTTCGCGCGATCTCCCGCGGCTTCCCGCTCGACTTCCCGCAGAAGTCGGGAGGACCAGCCCACGCCTCTCCGTTGACATCGCCGCCGTCGAGGCAGTCGCCGCGCTACATGTAGCGCTCCTGACCTGGGCGAGCGCGGCAAGCTGGCAGCCCGAGCTCGGTGCGCCACTTGGCCATCCGTTTTGCTCGGCCCTCGGTTCCTGCCTGCCGCCATGAACCGAACGAGCGATGTGTTGTCTCGACACGTTTGACAACGACCAGATCTTCGGCCTTACGGGGATGCCCGACCAGGTCAGGCGGCAGCAAGGGCAGACACCGAAAACAGTCGTCGGAGCTCACAATTTGATGAGCAGCAACGCAGTAGTCAGTAGCAGGAGCAGTCAGCTGCTCATGGCGTGAACTGGAAGCTGTGGTGTGAACTGTGAACTGGTGCAGACAAGAGCAAGATGGGGCTCGCTGCACGGGGCACCATCGACGGAAGCTGAGGCGTTAACTGCAGCCTCGCGAGGCGAATGCGAAGGACGAGGGCGTCGTCTCAAGGATCCGCACTCGCCAGGCCACATGCTCCACTCAACTTTACATGCGAGACGACCTCGGACAGCGCTGGGTCGTTCTGCATCCTGAGCCTTGTGGTGATCGTCTCGCGTTCTCAACTGCGCCGACAGAACACGTGCACTGCAGTGTGCACCTCGCGAGTTTGCTTTGCTCACCGCCACCGCCTATGCTCGCTGACTTGAGCCTGTGTCCGCTGACTTGAGTGCGCATAACGCAACCGCGTACGAGCGTGAGCCACATGATGCGAGATCCTCTGTTGTGTGAGCACCCCGATTGACCAGCACAGAGAGGAAGAGAGAGGAGAGAGAGAGAGAGAGAGAGAGAGCAGACTCGATGCAGCGCTTCGAGCATCCAGTCACGTGTTAAGCAAGAGGCGAAGATGCTCGGCTCGTGTCATTTGGCGGAGGGCGATCGCACGGCGGAAGGTCCCTCCGCTCGACTACCTAGAGACAGGGTCACCAAGAGTGCCGCGAGCACGGAGACGGAGCGACTCGCGTCGCCACGCTTCGCACACACAGCGACGGCGCTGGTGCTTGTTTGAATCGCGACGCGAACGGGCTGGCGTGCGTCGTCGGTACCAGTACACGCTATCCGATGCTGGTTGTCAAGGCAGGCGTCACCAACGGCCGAGTGACCTCAAGAGCTGGTGTTGCGCAGCCGTCAAGCGCATGATCGCCAACGCCTTCGGGACGCCGTCAGCCTCTCGTGCTGCACGACGACCCTGGCACCACACATCTCTGCGCGTCTGCGAAGCAGCGGTTGAGCTCGTCGATCTGCCGAGCAGCGACAGAGCTCGCATTGATGCAGCACTCGTCTCGCTCGTTCGAGAGACCGTCGTCGAGTGCAGCAGTCAGCACACACCACACAGGTCCAAGACGCATCGCGTGAGCCACGACACCGAACTCTCGACCACCTGCATGCATCACCAGCATAGACGCATCCACAGCACTCTCCACTGAACACCACGAGCTCCACTCGCACACACTGTTAAATAACACTCGCCACCGCTGCTGCTGCTGCTGCTGGTACATCGGAGACACCACCTGCCGCTGTGGACGCGGCTACTGCGGCGGCGGAGCCGTGACCGTCGTCATCGGCCGAGCTCCTGCGCGCAGACCGACCACGTTGAACTGGAACGGCTGCGAGAAGCGGCGCAGCTTCCGCGAGCTCTCGCTGTTGGCCGCCGCGCCGCTCTGCTGCGCCAGCAGCGCGTCCGTGTTGCGCCGCGTCACCTGGTACGTGTTCTCGGCGGCGTGGCGCAGGTCGTTCATCTGCATCCAGAGCTGCATCTGGTACGACTGGTTCCTCGGCCGCTGGAAGTCGCTGGCGGCGCCGGCGGCGAGCGGCGCCAGCGTGTCCTCGTCGCCGCTGCTGCGAATGTTGTTCGCGCGGTCGTAGGCGGCCGACTGCGCGCGGACGATCGCGTGCACCTCCGAGATGCGCTCCTCGCTCTCGTTGCTGTGGCCTTCGGCCGCGTGGCTGTCGCTGGCGGAGACGCCGCCGCCGTCGGAGCTCTGGCCGTCCTCCGACTCGCCTTCCTCGTCGACGCGGAGCTCCTGCGGGTGGAACGCGTCGTGCGCCTCGACTTCGTCGGCGTCGCCGTCCATGAGCGCGATCGACGACGTTTGGCTCATGCGGCTGTCGTCGTCGTCGTCGCCGTCGGACTCGAGGTACACGGACGACGTCGCGAGCGACTCGAGCTCGTCGTCCGCGTTCGAGTCTGCGTGGGTCGGGAGCACGATGTAGTCCATCGCGCGCAGGTTCACGCACGTCACGGGCTCGTTCAGCAGCACGGGCTCGTCGTCGCGCATGCTCTCGCTCTCGGCGTCGTCGGTCGTGTCCAGGTCCACGAGCGTCAGCGCGTCGGTCGCCGCCGTGCTGCGCCAGTCGGCCGACGGCTTCGAGCGCTGGAACCGCGGCGACGACGCGCGCCGCGCCCGGCTGCTCTGGTGGCTCGCGCTCGACATGCCGAGGCTCTGCGTGTCGTCGCCGTCGTCGTCGAGCGACTGCGAGTCGCTGAAGAGTGCCGTGTAGTTGCTGCGCTCGGAGGAGCGGCTGTCGTACCGGTCGTCACCGTAGAGGCTCGCGAAGGAGCCGCGCGAGCGGTACGAGCCGGCGCCGGACGACGCGCGCGAGCGGAAGCGGCCGTCGAGCACCTCCTGCTTGGCGATCTCGGCCGCGCTCTCGTCGCCCACGGTCGCGATGCAGTTCTTGCAGAAGACCATGCCGGTCTTGGTGATCGTCGCGTTGAGCGCCTGGGAGCTCAGCGTCTTGCGCACGCGGCAGCGCGAGCACATGGACGCGAAGCAGAGCTGGCACGTCGACGGCTTGGAGAACGCGCCAAACGCGCGCCGGCAGACGCCGCAGCCGCCGCGCTTCTTGGCGCCGCCGCCCGCGTCCTGGAACGTGTCCTTGCGCGCCGTGCCGAACATGTTGACGTCGCCGCCGTCGTCGTCGTCTGCGGCCGCGGCCGGGAGGACGCTGGCCTTGGCGCCGTCGTTCTGCAGCAGCCACGCGAGTTTCTTGTTGTGCGCGCACTGGACAGACTTCCAGCAGCTTGTGAGCGCGCTCGCGGCCGCGCGCACGGCCATGGCCTCGAGCACCTTGCCGCGCGGCTCGACGGTCGCCGTCATGTACACGTCCACGAAGCCGTTCGGGAGCTCGCGGTAGAGGTAGCACGACGAGAGCTTGGCGCGCAGGAAGCCCCGGTCCGCGAGCTCGCGGCACGCTGGGATCTCGACCGAGTGCACGAGGTGGAAGCCGACGCGGTCGCCGCTCGGCCGCAGCATCACGCTGCAGTACTCGAGCACGACGAAGTCGCGCGGCCGCACGAACGACCGGGCGGCGCCGCGCGACTCCTTCACGAGCCACTTGATGCCGAGGAACCGGAAGGGCTCGGCGGGGCTCGGGCCCTGCATCTCGAGCAGCACGGCGCCGTCCACGATCTCGTCGTCCAGGTACGACGTGCGCAGCCGCATGGCGCCGGCGTCCGGCGACGCGAGCCCGTACATGACGTCGTCCAGCGAGCCGCGCAGCGAGCCGACCGCCAGCAGCTTGGGCAGCTGCGGCCGCTGCTGCTGCACACTGCGCTCCGTGATCGAGAACGCCGACGACGTGAGCCCGACGGTCTGCGCGAGCGGGTCCACGTCGTCGTCGGCGGCGCTGGCTCCGCCGCCGCCGCGGCTGCTGCCGCGTGTGACCGCGCTGGCGTCGCGCGCGCGCAGCCGGTAGACCACGATGTTGGCGCGGCGGCGCACGGGCTTCCAGCGCGCGGCGTCCACCTCGCGCCGGTCGACGGCCCAGAAGTGCTCGTAGTCGGCCAGCGTCTCGCGCACGAGCGCGCGCGCCAGGCGCTCGAACTGCTGCTGCTGCCCGCCGCTGAGCGCGAGCGGCGGGAACGCCGGGCGCCGCATGCTTCCGAGGGCTGCGGCGCGCCGTGAGAGGGCGAATGTATGGGAGCTGCTCGCACGCACCGAACCGAACGGAACCGATCAAGGCGACGATGCAGAAGCAGTGGCACGTGCAGACGAAGGTACACGGGAAGGCCGCGTCACAATTGGACGACGTCACACTGCTTTACTTTACATTTCAGATATAACCATGACTTTTAGAGTATAATGTTACATTTGATCAAAGTGGTTGTTTCAAGGTTAAAACCAAGCGAAGTGAAGAGCTTTAGTATCTGAAAATAGAAATACAGGCCGGAGCGCGTTGACCGGACAGGGAAAATATTATAACTTGTCAAAGTAAATATTTTTGTGTGACAGCCCAGTTTGAATTCGAAAGTGGCGGCAAAACCAAAAAGACACGCATCCACAAGCACGAGCACAAGGACAGCATGGCAGCGCGCGTGCGTGTTCGCTTGTCAAAGCAGCAGCACCTCGCGATATGCATGAAGCGCGAGGAGCAGCCACATTGGAGCCTGAAGGAACTTGCTGAGTGGGTGCGCGTGGAGTTCAGCCTCCACGCTGCGCCAGGCAAGTCGACCATCAGCGACGTCCTCAAGACCAAGGCGCGCTTCGCCACGCTCTCTGCTGACTGTCTCGCGAAGCAGCGAGCTCGTTCGCAGGACGTTCTTCGCCTCGATGAGGCGCTGGTCGAGTTCGTGGTGCTCGCAGAGCACTCGCATCTTCCAGTGTCCGGCCGCGAGCTTGTGCGTGTC
>JAASGM010000340.1:0-22575 GCA_023334215.1 Globisporangium cystogenes | reverse complement strand
CTTTTATGAGCGCAATAGGCGCCGCTGCGTTGACCCCCGAGAGGAACAGCGCGCCGCCGAGCTCCCGTCGTTCCGAAGCAGTCTCCCCCCAGCGCCTATCTCTAGGAACCGGAAGGGAGCGCTCCATCGCAGAGGAAGCTCGGCGACGCCGCAGCAGTGCCCTACGCCCACGCGGAGACAGCCTTAAGGACCGTGCGCGAGTAAGCGCGAGAAGAACTCTCGCAGAAAGATACACGTTCCTATCCCACGAGGTCTGGGCCGACGGCGTATGGAGAGACGCGCGCAGGTAATTTGCAAGTGGGGGAGGGATGCACGCACACTCACACGTACACATGCACACACACTCGTATACACATGCACGCACACACGCTCTGGTTGCCAGCACACGGCACTCGCGACGCACCTGGTCCCACGTGACAACCTCTTCGCGCGCGCGCTTCTTGTTGCTGCTCTTGGTGCTGGTGGCCGTCGGCTGCTCCTCGCCCTCGAGCAGGTCCGTCGGCGGACCCGGCTGGAAGTAGCCCGTGAGGTTCACCTTGCCGGAGCCCTTGGCGACGTAGAACTTGACCTGCGGCACGCCGCCGAAGACGAGGTCGAGCTTCACCTGGTGCGTCGCCCCGCCCAGGTGCGCCACGACGCCCTTCCACGCCTTCTGGTCCATCTGCGCGGTCTCGAGCCCAAGGCTCACGACATCCGCAGCGGCGCCAGGGGCGATCGCGAGCGTCGCGTTGCACACGTTGAGCACGAAGCCCGCCGGCACCTTGACGACCGCGGCCTTGGCCTCCGACACCTCGCCCGCCCAGAAGAACACCATCGTGGCGTGTGCGCGCGCAGAGGTCGAATGAGCTCCTTGCTGGAGGAGGCTGCTCGAGGCGACTCGGGGAAAACGGGTGGTTGTGGCGCGGAGGATGCAGAATGCCACATCAAAAATGGATTCTACAAATCTGTGACGTGTGAGAAGTCTGTGACGTGTGAAAGGAGAGCACATCATCGCTGCTTCGGTGGTGAGAAGGCCGAGAAGATCGGCAGCGAAGACCGCTTCGTGCGCTTCGCGTGCAGACGGAGCTCGAGGCGCCGTCGACGGTAGGCGGCCTGCAGCCGCAGTACGGCAGCGAACGCCGCGCTCTCGGCGCACGGGATGAACGCGCCGCGCTCCGGCGCGGTCCACATCACGCGGTAGTGCTTCAAGCTGTAGTAGAATGGTCGCAGCGAGTTCGCGTCCGTGCACTCGATCCACTCGTCCTCCGCGAGCAGCTTCTCCCGCGCGTGCTGTCGACTGCGGCGCTCGAGCTCAAGACGCGCCGCCACGTCGCTCTGCAGCGCATCTTGGATGAGCTCCAGGATCACACCCGGGATGCTACTCACCTGCGCGCCGTCGAAGTCGGCTGGCCGCTCCAGCGTCACGGACTGGAGCAAGCGGTTGTAAAAGTACGCGACGCCCTCCGCGCTCTCGAGCTGGAACCAGACATTCTCTTGCGGTGTCCGCGCGGGCGGCGTGATGAGCTTCTGCACGTCGGCGTATACCGGGAAAGTCGGGAGGCAGTGGTGCGTCATGTGCACATACTTGCTGCACGCCGCTGCCCAGTCTCGTAGACTTGCGTACGCGTGCATGCGGAGCCAGCAGTGGTGAGAGATTGGCGTGAGGTACGTTCGCTCGAGCAGCTGCTCGACGCGCTCGAGATGGCCGGGGCTGAGCGCGTACGGTTTGGTGAACAACCCCGTCGGCTCGTTCGTCGCGATCCACTCCCACCCGTCAGTGTGCGTCTCAACGTTCTTGACAATCCAGAGTCCCCACACGTCGCGCCACAAGGTCGCTGCATCGTCCACGGGCACTGGGATGTCGAAGAGCAGCAGCACGGATTCGACCGTAGCAAGAATCACTGCATGCGGCTCCGAGTCCCACGACAGCGGATCCAGGAAGTCCCTCTTCCGCTTGGTTTGCAGCTCGAGGATGCTTGTGTCGACCTTCGCGACTGCAGGATACATCGACGGCGTTGCCACACTCAGGTATTAGGAGAACATTGCAGTACCAGGAGGTGTACTCGTAGCTCCGAACAGCTACTGCAACGTACCGATGTTCGCGGCTTCGAAGTAGCCCCAACTGGCGCTGGCGTATGTTCGCTTCGCGCGAACCTCGAGTTTGAGGCGCTCGAGTACAGTGTCTTGTGCAACCCTGGCGGCGAGCTCATTTGCTGCGAAGTGTTCGAGGTGACCGACAAGCGCTTGCTCAGTAACTTCTGGTAGTTGTCCTCGTGTTTCCTCCTTCCACGCTCGGGCCACCAAGCTGCTCGCGTCCATCGCCGACGCCGTGTGCACTCGCGTCGATGGTGCCCAACCTTCGCAACTGGCAATGGTGTCTGATGTGTCGAGAAGGACGGAGATCTGGAGATCTCTGCACCCAGCGCAGCCGCAAAGCCGCCTCTCCACCCATCTGGCATCAGCGACATGGCTTCATCGCAGTTCTGGCCATTCGAGGTGACAGCAATAGCAACACGGCGAACTCGCCATCGCGTGTGCGATCCGGACACACGGGATCGCCAGGCGCGGCAGAAGCGAATCGCAACAAGGTGCTTCCAGCGAAGCACCTTCACGCACGCCGCACGATCGCCAACTCGTTCTCACTCTCTTCTCCGGACTGGGACGAGCGCGCGACTGTCTGTCATTTTCCAACTCGCGCCATCGCGCGAACGCCGCACCCCGCATGCCGCGCACACTCTCCGCTGTCTCCCCACGAGCTCCTGAATATCGTCCCCGCCGCCGCTGCTGGACTGTGTGCGAAGACCGCTCCTCGTTCTGCAAGGTCGTCTCAGAGCCGGTAGCGGACGACGGCGCGACGCCGACGACAGCGCCGTTTTGTCGAGCCAACTCGCTGCGAATCTCGATCGAAGACGCGCCGGCTGCCGACCCCCACGAGTCCTCTCACTGCCTGCTCTCGCCCTGCACCTCGCCGTCCTTCAGCTTCGACAACGCCGGCGATTTCTTCGCCGCAATGAACTCGCCTGTGCTGCGCTGCCCGCTGCTGATCACCGAGGCGTCCAGCTCGACCACGAGGCTCCGAGTGCTCTCCCCGACCATCAAGCGCCAGCGAAAGAACACGTCCGGCGCAAGCACGGTCTCCAGCAGTACCACCAGCGTCAGCGCGACGGCACTGAGAAGCAGCAGTCGCAGGTACACCAGTATCCTTTCGAGATGTCTTCCGCGGCAGCTCAAGAGCTCCAGAGACACTATCCCGTGCTCCCCGCGCGACTCGCTCTCGCGCCGAGCAACCGAGATCACTGTCGCGATGGGCTCAGTCGCCAGCGCGACGTCTTGCTCACACTTTCTCGCGGCGTCGTCGCCGTCTCCGGTTTCTCGCCGACGCTTTGGCACCGTGCTACTCAGCGAGGACTGCAACGATCTCCGGCTGCTGCGGGACGAAGCCGAGTACTCCGACTACATCAATGCCTCCGTCTCGGGCTCGCACTCCGAGGTGGACTCGGTCGTGTTCTACGAGCTCGACGTGCACCTGAGCCAGATCAACTGGAAACTCTACCGCCGCTTCTCCGAGTTCCGCGCACTGCGCCAGGACCTCATCAAGCACTTCTCCAAGCGGCTTCGCCACCAGAGCTCCCACTCGGGCGGCGCCTCTGCCAAGTGCGAGATCTGCGCCGATATGCTCGATGCGATCGAGCAGAACGCGTTCCCGTCGCGCCAGCAGACCCATCGCCACTGGCACAGACTCTTCTCGGGCAACTCGGCCGAGTCGAGTGGAGGATCGGCCGTCGGGGCGGCCAATTCGGCAGCCGCAGTGATCGCGGACCGGAAAGCCAAGTTCGCGGACTTCGTCGGCGTCTGCCTCCGCACGATGCGTGGGCTGCGACAGCACGCGAACGTGATGGAAGACAGTTCGGCGTGCGAGATCGGGACAGCGCTGCGCATGATCGAGGAGTTCTTCGGACTCAGCTTCACGCGGTACCTGCGCTTCCTGAACGAACGCGGCGTGGTTAGTGGCGCGAAGGGAGACAGCGGTAGGAAGAGCAGCTCCAGCGCGGTGACTGCGTCGAGGCGGCGGCAGACGACGTCTGCATGAGCTAGTGAGAGCAGCTGAACATCCTCGAACAAAGCAAGTCACTGAGTCGCATCTTGTCCTCCTTCCTTCGACAACTTGGCCTCCATCCTTCGACAACTTGTCCTCCTTTCTTCGACTACTTGTCTTGCTTCCTTCTTCTTGATCTTCTGCTTGTCCATTGTCCATTCTCCTCCGCCTCGGACTCTCTCCTCTTGTCCCCCCGTCGCTGATATCACGGTCGCATCTCGATCTCGAAGCGCTGGGCAGCGTTGTTCTCGTCGCAGAGCGCCAAGTTGATGGTCCGCATACCCTGGTAGAGCGTGTTGCTGTTGACCCATAGGCACTTGTTGTGGTACGGGTTGCGAACCATCTTCGTCGCCGGGTCGAGCACGAAGACCTGGTGCTGCTGTTTGTCGTTCCCGAGGTCGGTTGGTAGCTTGTCGATGCATTCGGCCTGCTCGACGCCATTGGGGGAGCTCGTGACGCACATCATGGTTCTCGCAAAGCGCAGGAAGTTGTTGGCGCTGTCGTAGTACAGCGTAGTCGTGGACAGCGAACTGCAGGGTCTCTCGACAAAGAGGGTGGGCTCGGTAGAAGACGCACAGCCGACGCCTCCGACCGGCTTGAGCGCGAACCGTGAGTTCCTGCCGAGCCCGGCAGGGTGGCGAACTTTGGGTCTTTCGGCTCCAGCACGAGCTCGAAGCGCTGGTTCGCGTTGCTCAAGCTGCACGGCGTCAATTTCAGCGAGATGATCGTGTTGCCTTGCGGCGCGGTTGCTTCGACGCAGAACGTGTCCCAGCGCAGTTGCTTCGCGGCGCGGTCGTACAGGACTCTGCGCATCACGCCCTTTGAGTTTAACGCGTTTACCGCCAGGTTCGGGTTTTGGTAGAAGGTGATGCTTGCCACGTCACATTTCTGGTCTTGGTCCAGCACGAAGTACTGGTCTTTCGCCGCGGTGTTGCACGCATTGGGATATGGCATGGGCTGGCCGGAAGCGTAGTATAGACACATGTTCGGCTGGCCCAGTGACCGGAGCATGAACGGCGCGCGTCTGTCGACAGCGTCGAACAGCGGCTGCTCCGCGAGCCACTCGTCGTGGTACTTGAACCAGAACTTCTGGTGCATCATCGTCACACTGCAGATTGCCGTCTCGAGCTCCGTGTACCATTCGTTAACCCCGTGGTGGTAGAGCACAGCGGTTTCGTGGAGCTGCGGATCATCTGCGCCGCGGCGTCAAACGTGAACTTCTGGGTGTCCTTGGCGTCGCAATTCCACAGCACCATGCTGCCGCCATCCGATCCGGTCTGGAAGCACATCCCGGGACTCATCTAGCTCTTGATCTGTGCCGTGGTGCCATCGTAGACGAAAAGATGGTTGGCATTCGCGCTGCACAACCCCAAGTAGAGGGCGCCTTTGCTGTAGACACACAAGTTGTTCTTGGACAAAGCCTTGATCAAGAAGGGACGACCGCTCTCGGGCACAGGCACTGTCGCCACCACTTGGTCGCTCGCAAGGTTCCTGGTCAGCATAGCGTCACCAGCGATCTCCGCAGCGCGCGCAGAGATCGTGAGCGCGCTGTTTGAGCGAGACGCCAGCACGGCTCCAGCGACGCAGAGCGAGAGTCCGAGCGCGAGCAGACGGTTCTTGGGTTTTCCGGTGGATGGGGTCTCCGATGACGCGCCACAGACAGCATCGAGGTCAGCCAGCTACTTCACCATCGAAACGTCAACGTTGTCGCTTCCATGGTCCAGTACGTGAGTTGTCTTCATCGTAGCTGAGATGTTCGCCTTCGATCTCGTGGCTGGATCGGAGCTGCTGCTCGAAGAAGCTTGGGCTGGCGTGGAGCTGGGGATCCGATCCGAAGCCAGCAAGTTTGAGACTGAGCTCAGCGTTCGAGAGCGCGGAGCTTCACCAAAGCTGTTACTCTGGTCGCAGGAGTGGTGGCGATCGTGGCAGATCCAGCAAGTGGCCAAACGACGCGTTGATCGCCGAGAAGGCACAGCCTTTCGCAGGCGCGCTTGGAACACCTTGTGTGGGACGGCAGCCGCACAAGGTGTTCCAAGCAGCAGCCAAAAGGTTGCATACGAGAAGGCACAACCTTTCGTGGGCTTGCACGTGCGAAAGCCACGACAGCCGCACGATCACAAGACCCAGACGACAGGCACGCGGAGCCCGATCAGCCTCTTGACCGCGCTCTCAGCTCCTTCTCCATCTCAAGCGGGTACACGAGCGAAGACGAGTACGCATCGCCGTCGCACAAGATCCACGGCAGCGTCACCTTGTCATCAGGAAGAGACCCTGTGTGGCGCGATCGGATCTCGAGGAGGCTGGCGCAGAGCGGCGTCCCTTTCGCCATGACTCGAGATCCGTTCTCGACGAACTGATCTGTGGCCGCGAGCCACGATGCCGGGATTGTCTCGACCTTCGTGAAGGTGAACGACATGAAAGCTGTGGCTGCGGAGCCCACGATCATCGGGAGCCTCTCGATCGGGTTCCTAGCGAAGATGCCGAGTCTGAACTCGTGGTGGGCGAAGATATCGTCCGGGAGCTCGCTGATCGCGTTGGATGCGAGTGAGAACATCAGCGGCGCCGAGGAGCTCTGAAGGGCTCGTGGGAACTCGGTGATGCCCGGACTGAGCTCCAGCCCAAAGTACGGAAGCTGCGGCCACTTGTCGAAGAGGTTGTCCGGGAGGACAGTCAGGTTCGTTCCGCACAGCTCAATGTCGACGAGGAGCGGCGGCGGGTGGACTGCGCGGACTCCGTCGGGGATCCGCGTCATGTTTGTCAGCGTGATGTACAGGATCCTCATCACCGGGTGTTCCTGCGCAGTCAGCGCCGCGTCTTCTCCCCACTCCGCGATCGACACGTTGTGGATCTTGATCTCGATGAGGTTCGCGAACGTCTTCAGTCGCGGGGGCATCGACAGCGACTCGCAGTGCGAGAAGATCAGCGCCTGCACCGTGAGCGGCTCCACGTGCTCAAGCGCTGCATCGAGCTCGCGCTTGGTGCCGTCGATGCGTTTCTGCGAGCAGCTCACTTCGAGCACTGCGCACGAATACCTTGCGGATCCGAGCGGGATCGGCTCGAGCAGACACCCGGGATCCCTTCCAGCGACGCTGACAGTAGTCGCGATGAGATGCGCCACGAGGATGCCGAGTCCCCACAGCCCCATCAGCGCGTTCAGCGCACGCTTCTTCCGCCATGTCGAGTGTGTCGGCTCGGCGACCACAAGACTCGCGGCGCGAGTTCGGGACTCGTGCTCGACGCGGTGCACCTGGAACGCGTACACGCGCAGCAGTAGGCTGAAGCCCGGCGCCATCTTGGACACGAAGTCGAGCCACGACGAGACGTAGAGCTGCAGGTTCTCCGCGATCGCGTTCACGAACATGACGTCGTCGTACCATCCGAGGAAGGGCGAGTCGTACAGGATCGCGTTCCCGTCGCGGTAGTACGGGTAGAAGATCGCGAGCGGGATCGCCATGCCGTACACGATCTCGATCACGGCGTCGAGCGCCAGCTGCACGACCTTCACATACGTCAGAGGCTTCTTCTTGAACAGGAAGGTCGCGCCTGGCACGATCCAGCAGTTCACGACGATCGCGAGCGCCATGAGCCGATTGATCCAGTGCGTGGCCACGAGTCGGCTCATCTTGTGCGCCTGGAAGGTCTGCAGCCCGATCTCGACGACGACGAGGAGTTCGTACGCATCGGCTCCAGTCCTGGCTTCGAGCGCGTGGTTCCAGCTCTCGAGCTTGTTCTGCGCGCGTTGCCAGCGTGTTGGTGGAGCGCGAGCTGCTGGAGTCTCGGCTAACTGTGACGGGAAGTCAGCGCCAGCGTGCACGCGGGTGGAGCGGCGACGATCCGACGCGACCACCCAGTAGCACTGGCTGAAGACTGCGAGGCCGTGGAGAACGCTCAGCATAAGAGACGCTGCGATGACGACGTCGAAGAAGCGGAGCAGGTCGGCTCCTGTGAACCGCAGCGCGAGCACGGCCTCGTCGTTGCTCTTGACGAACAGGTAGAGCTTGGCCATTCCGAGGTAGAAGAGGCACCCGAGCGCGTGCAGCACCGCCGCGAAGACGCCGAGCAGCACGCGACTGCGTCTCCACTCGTCCTTCGAGTACGCAGTTAGCAGCCTGATCACAGTGACGGCGTTCCCTCGCTGCTGCATCCTCACGAGGAGCGCGAGCGCGAGAGCTTGTTGGGTCAGGCGACGCGGTTGCCAGACGCAGAGTGAGCAGGCACACTTTGGACGCGATAAGACGCTGCTTCATCTCGCGCAGTGTTCACGCCACGCGTCCTCAAGTTGGAGCAGACATGACGCACCACCACCACCAACGGGTCTGTGCATCTCCGGAGTGTACGAGGTTCGTGTTCGCTCGACGAGCGCCTCTGTTAGCTCACGCGCTGCTGCTGTTGCTGCCTGCGTCCACTCGTGCGCCGTCGTCGCGGCCGGTGACGAACGCACCGAGCGCCTGCACGAGAGCGCGCGTCTTGAGGAGCATCTCGTCGTACTCCTCCTCCGTGTCTGAGAGCGCGATGACCGCGCCGCCGGATCCGAGACTCACGCGCGTCTTCGTGACCACCGCAGTGCGGATCACGATGTTGAGGTCGCAGCTGCCGTCGAGCGAGAGGAAGCCCAGCGCGCCGGAGTACACGCCCCGCGGGCCCTGCTCCAGCTGCCGGATGACCTGCATCGTGCGCTTCTTCGGCGCGCCAGTCATCGAGCCGCCAGGGAACGTCGCGTTGAGGACGTCGACAATGTCGGCGTCCGCGCGGCGCTCGCCTCGCACCGTCGTGACGAGCTGGTGCACAGTCGCGTAGGTCTCCACCGCCATGAGCTTGGGCACGTGGACGCTCCCGATCTGCGCCACGACGCCGAAGTCGTTGCGCACGAGGTCGGCGATCATCATGTTCTCGGCGCGATCCTTCGTGCAGCGTGCGAGTTCGTCCGCGATGGCTGCGTCCTCTGCGGGCATGTGGCCGCGACGCCGGGTGCCCTTGATCGGCTTGGACTCCATCCACCCGTCTCCGCCGACTCGCAGGAAGCGCTCGGGCGACGAGCAGCAGATCGCGTACGTGTCCGTCATCCCTGATCGCTGCTCCAGCACCGCGCGTCCGTGCGCAGCCTCGTGAGCCTCAACAGCAGCCTGCGAACGGCTGGCGGAGTGGAAGTGGCCGCGAGGGTTCACGTGGTAGAAGCCGGCGAACGGCGCCGGGTTGCGCTTGCGCAGGAGCTGGTAGAACCCGAGCGGGTCCGTGATAGCGTGAGACGCCTCGAGCTGGTTCGTGAGGCACACTTCGTACGTCTCGCCGTCGTGGATGAGCCGCTGGATCTCGCTGATGTCGCGTCCGTACTGGTCCTTGCTCCGAGATGGGTGGAACACCAGCGGTTCCTCGCTGAGTTTCTCCCGGTCGGCTGGTGCAGCGCGAGGGCGGACGAAGGAGCGCTTGAGTCGCTCGAGACGTGTCGCGATCTCACGATGCCAAGCGTCCTGTGCGCTTCTCTCATCAGCATCAGCTCTTCGACTGTGCTTGCTCACACTCACGGAGTACACGCTGTCCTCCAAGTGGTCGAACACGAGCGTCCGGTCAGCGAACAGGAACGACGCGTCTGGCACATGTTCCCCTTCGTCCAGGCGCTTCTGGATGCCTCTTCGGATCGCGTCGCTGCTGGCATCACCAGCTTCACCAACTTCACTCAGCCCACTGCCGAGCACCTCGTAGCCAAAGTAGCCCACGAAGCCACCGCGGAACGCGAACGGGATGTCCGCCTCGGACGCTGCAGCACCCGCGCGGCCGACGAACTCGACGTCGTGAGCTTGGAACGCCGCCATCTTCGAGCGCAGGTGCGTCAGGATGTCGCTGTTGTCCTCGATGCGCTCGGTGTCTCCGTCGTCTTTGTACACGCGGAGCAGGTTCTCGAGGATACAGTACTCGACTGCGTAGCTCCGCGGTCCGGAGCTGTCGCCCATCAGCGAGAACCGGGACGCCGAGAGCTGCTGTTGCTGCTGCTGGTGGTGCTGCGAGGATCGGCCGTCCTCGGTACACAGCGACGCGCTACCGCGTTCGAAGTTGCTGCTGTCGAGCCAAAAGGCGCGGCGTGAGTCGGCGTAGAGCTCCGAGAACACGTCCTGCGCGAAATCCAGCGACGCGAGACCGCTTGACGCCATGCGGATCTGCACGCTGTACTCGGGTTCATCGGCGCGCGGCATTGTGAGCGGAGGGAGGAAACCGACGCTCGCTGCAGGCCGCTCCAGCACGTGAGGCTGGCGGCTGCCGTGCTGGAGCCGACACTGCGACGCTGGCTGCTGCAGCGTGATGTCGCGGAAGTTCTGGAAGAGCTGGTAGCCGAAGCTGCTGCAGACGGCTTCGGGGTGGAACTGCACGCCGAACTGCGCTTTGCTGGCGTGCTGCAGCGCCAGGACGACGCCATCGTCCGTGCGCGCGGTGACCTGGAGCTCAGCCGGCAGCGAAGCCTCGTCCACGACCAGCGAGTGGTAGCGCACGACCTCGAAGCCGTCGGGGATCCGCGAGAAGAGCGTCGCCGGCGCTTTGCCGTCCTTTGCCTGCGCGGCGCCAGCGTTGCTCAAGCGCACGCTGCTCGTGCGGCCGTGCATCACCTCTGGCGCGTTCACGACGCGGCCGCCGTAGACGTGCGCGAGCCCCTGGTGGCCGAGGCACACGCCAAGCACCGGCACGCGCGCGAGGCGGATCGCGTCCGCGCACATGCCGAAGTCGGCGGCGACGCCAGGATGGCCCGGCCCCGGTGAGATGACGACGTTGAGCGCGACAGCGTCGCCGAGCTGCTGCGCGTGGTGCTGGAAGGCGGCCCAGGCGCGCGTCCAGTCGCCATCGAAGTCGTCGTTGCGCACCACGAGCGGCGCGACGCCGTTCACCTGCGCGAGCATCTGGTAGACGTTGTACGTGTACGAGTCGTAGTTGTCGACGAGCAGCGTGGCGACGCGGCGGCGCACAGGCGGCTCGGGCGGCGGCGCCGCGACCATCGCTCTCGGCTTGATGAGCTCTTTGAGCTCTGATCGAGGACTGGTGCAACGTCAGAGTGCCACTTTTGCCAAGCATGGTGTGGCGCACACGAGCTGACTTTTTTAAACCAATAAAATGCTTGCTGACTAATTTGCCTAGCCAATCGCTGGCGAGTACATAGGTCTTCTAATCAGCACAACACCGTAATCTTCCAAGTTTCGTGAGAAGTTGTTAACGTTTGACAAGCATCAGACCCTTTCATGCACCCCCCTCGCTCACCCGCTCGCTCGCTCTCACACGCTGTGCTTCCGTCGCCGCTTCTTGCTGGGCTGCTTGCCGCCGCGGGACTCGTCGTCGCCGCCGCCGTGCTTCTTCTCCTTGATCTTCTTGCGCTGGAACGCCTTCGGCAGCGGCATCTCGTCCTTCCCGATCACCTCGCGCTTGCGCTTGCCGAGCCGCACGAGCTCCACCTCAAAGTACAGCGTCGAGTTCGCCGGGATCTTGCCGCCCTTCGCGCTGTCGCCGTACCCGAGCTCGGGCGGGATGGTGAGGTACCGGAGCCCGCCGGGACGCATCGTGCCCATGCCTTCCTCCCAGCCGGCGATCACCGACCCCGTGCCGAACGTCGTCGTCAGCATGCCCTTGCCGAACACCAGCCCTTCCTTGCCCAGCCGGCCCTTGTACTTGACCGTGCACATCTCGCCCACGTCCGGCAGCTTGCCCTTGCCCAGGCGCGCGTCGCGGATCACCAGCCCGCTCTTCGAGGTCACCTCGGTGCCCGCCACCGCCTCGTACTCGGTCGCCACCGCCTCGCGAGCTGCCAACTCCGCCTGCGTGGCCGCTGCGCGCTCCTCGATCGACGCGTTCAGCGCCTCCTTGTGCTCCTTGCGCTCCTTCTTCTCCTTGTCGCGCTTCTCCTTCCTCGCCTTCTTCAGCGCCGCCGCCTTCGCGTCCAGCTCCGGCGCTTGCTCGGCGTCCCCGTCTTCCTGCGCACTCTCCTCCGCGTCGCTCTCGCCCTCGCCGGCTACGACAGCAGCGAGCTTCTCCTTGCGCTTCTTGTTGCGGTTCACGCGCTTGCGCTTCTTGCTCCCGCTGGCAGCCGCCGTGTCCACATCCCCATCAGCAGCAGCAGCAGCAGCAGATTCGTCATCGCCTCCTCTGTGCGCTCGCTCGCTCTCGCCTTGCGCCTTCGCGAGCGCCTCGTCGAGCGCCTCCTCCTCTCGCGCCATCGCCTCGATGTCGCGGTCGATGTCCTCGTTGCGCTTGGCGAGCTTCTTCTGGCGGCGCGCCTCGGCGAGCTGCTCGCGACGCTCCTGCTCGCGCGCGGCGGCCTCGAGCGCCTCCTGCTTGGCCTTATCGACCTCGGCGAGCGCGGCCGCGGCCGCCGCCTCGGCGCTCAGCCCCATCTTCTTGTGCTTGGATCTCTTCTTCTTGAGCGCCGCGCGGCTCGCGCCGACCGCGCTCTCGAGCTGCTGCTTGCCGCGCTGCTCGTCGCGCACGGCCTCGCCTTCCTCCATGCGGTCGCGCGAGGACATGCTGGAGAAGATCTCGCTCTGCGTCTGGTGCCACGGGTGGTCCACGCCCCACGTCTTGTCCGCGCGGCCGTAGCCGCCCACGTTCACGCGCATGTCGGCGGCGAAGCGGCCCGTGCGCGCGCCGCGCAGCGACCGCACGCCCTTGTTGGCCACGATCGACGAGTCGCTCGCGACGCTGATCTCCTCCGTCTCGTTGCCGCGGCGCTTGTCCTTGCGTCGCATGAGCACCATGGTCGCGGCGGTGCGGTGTGAGGCTACCTGCAGGTGTGCGAAGTCGTGCAGAGGTGTGCTCGAAGTCGTGCTGTCCACCACCAGTCACCGCGTCGAATTTAGAGGAAACTTAAACGGGAAAGCGAACTTTAGACGAACTTAGCTGGTGATCCTGAAGGGATGCATGCGTGCGTATCCCTTCGCGCTCGACGCTAGCATTCGGGTCACGTGCGCACTCAGCGTTTTCTCTCAAGAGACAAGAACTTACCGACCAGGTTGCGAGTGACTTGCGCAGTACCAGGTTCGCTCTCTCCGTCAGTGGCATCGAACATCGATCAATCAAGACGAAGTCGAAGTGCAGCCGATGGATCACTCACTCATGTCGGATGCTATGTTTGGATCCCTCGATTCGGTGCTCCAGATCAGTTGCACACCACGCTTCGCTGTGCTCGACGAAGTCGAGAAGACGGAGGCCACGGTGACGATCGGTGGTCATGGAGCGTGACGACGAGGTCCCCGAGCTAACGCAGGTGACATCACTGTCAGCAAGCGTCAGCTCGACCTCCAGCACGGCTGGTGTCGTGACGCAGAGTAACGCCAGCTCTGCGTCACCCGCAAGCCGCGGTGTCCCGACCACCCAGCAGCACCACGAGTACCTCTCTGCAGCTTTCAAGACGTCCAAGTCGAGAACGCAGCTCTCGTTGCAGGGCAAGCCGCAGCCAAACAATGGCCGCCAGCGCTCCACGTCGCTCATGGCGCCGAACGAGATGCCGCGCCGCATGACCAAGGACTACAAGGAGCTCGCGCGCGACTTCCGGATGCTCAAGCCATTCACGCGGCTCCCGGACGGCACATACCCGCCCGAGACGCGATGCGTGTTCTGCGAGGTCGGCTCCCCCAAGATCGTCTTCTTCCCGTGCCAGCACAAGTGCGTGTGCGACGTCTGCATCAACCTGCACAACATCACGTCCGACCGCTCGAAAGCGTCGTCGTGGAGGTGAGTGCGGCCCATTCTCACTTTGTTGTGTGTGGATGGAAGGGTGAGCCTGACAGTCTCTTGCTACGCTACCAGCGCTTGTCCTGTGTGCACGACCGACATCCGCTTGATGCTGCCGTACACCGGCAAAGAGGAAGAAGAGTACTGGAAGTGGATCTCCGAGGTCAAGCCGACGCTCCCGCACACGTTCAAGCTCGAGTTCAAAGAAGCCGCCAAGCGATTGCACAGGAACTCGATAGTGCCAGGAGTGGAGCACGCCGGGTCCGACTCGCCGTCACCGACAGCCCATCCGCCGCCGCTGCTCAAGGAGGGGTCAAGTCGCCGACACACATGGCACACGAACCAACATCCGCCGAGTCACCACGGCGGAGATCCTAAGAACTGCTCGATCTTGTAGTCCTAGTAGCCCCACGAGCTTCACCAGTGGCAGCTTACAGTTCCTTCATGTCTTTCAGTACTCACTCGACTCGCCAAGATGCAGCAGCAGCACCGGGAGTCTTGACGCGAGATCGTGCAGGCTTGGCCACGCTTGCTGGATGCGATGAGGAACTCCGCCATCCACGACATCCACTTGGTGTATGACGCCATGTTTGAGCACCTCGCTAAGAACGCGAACCAACTGCTCTTCGAAGCTCTGCGCGTTCGCGAGCACTCTCGAAATCGCGTCCGCGTTCGCCGTTGACGCCGCCGAGGTGGAGCTCATCGAGTGCACGTGGAGAGCAGCCGGCACGAACTCATTCAGCCAAACCGAACTGTTCTGGCGAAGCAGATGCTCTAAGCTGTCGCTCGTCTCGCTCACGGAAATCCCGAGCAGCACGCTGAACAGCGCAGCGCTGTCGATCGCCGACGCCGACTCGCGCCACGAAAGGAGAACTCGCTTGCAGACAATCGCAGAGCGCTTACATGCTTCACCAACGACGTGGATGAGGAGCAGCTGGAAGTTTACACCGTTGGCATCATCTTCACATGTGCTTGACACTGAGTGCGCTTCGTTCACGGCCTCGATCCACTCCTGCACGAGGCACAGCGCGATATCCGCGAGCTTGCTTTCGTCCTTGCTCGTCCCGTCGGTGTCAGCGCCAAGGGCACGCAAGAAGGGGTTCGCCATGTGCGCGTGAAACGAGGGCAGCAGATGCGCTTCCAGCGTCGCGTCAGGTGGGTGGATCACACTCCAGCTGAAGAGTAGCTTCACGACACGGATCAGGAACTGAGTCCAGTCTCTCTCGACTGGAAGCGTCTTCTCCCTTGTGTCAAGCAGCAGCGTTCTGGTAATGGTCGAGTCCTGACTGTCGGTCGAGCTCGTTATCTGACCGATGGTCGCGTGCAGTCTCCGTAGGTGATCGATGAAGGCTTCCACGTGTCGTCCAGCTCCGTTCTTCCCAACTCTTCGGCGCCTGAGGGCGTTCTCAAGATCAGGAAACTCGAGCGCACAGCGAACGACTATCGAGTCCGGGATGGCACGAAGATCCAGAGGCGGTGCTTGCGTGCTGCGAAGATCAGACATCGCTTGCGTAAGGTAGAAAAACAACGCTTGGAGAAGTGGCCACGGGAATCGCTCCGTGAAGTGGACTCCGATCGCGCGAAGAAGCTGAAGGAATCCACCGCGCACCAGAACGCGCCCGGGGTTGTTGTCGACACTGTCACGATGGCGCGAGCAGATCTCCAGCACCTCGAATCCGTGGTGACGGAGCATGCGATTGATCGGGAGCACTCCGTCTGTATCTCGAACCAGCTTCGCCGCCGAGTCCACGTAGAAAGCGAAGACGCGATCGTGAGTGCTAACTGACGCATCCGGATTGCCCACAGTGGAGTCGCGGCGAGAGCAAGCCCTGTGCAGCAAGTCGTTCAAGGCGAGGAGCATCGTCTCAGCTGCGCTGTCGATGAGCGCCGCTTCACGCGCGCCGCCACCACCTTCGTGGATGTTAGAAGTAGTCTGCAGCAAGATCTCGTTGATGATCCACTCGACGATGTCTTCGTCTGTGGCCACTCGCGAGCTTCCGAGGTCCTCGATCAAGTCGAGCTCGAACTGAAGCCACTCTCTGCTGCAACCTCGCCTGTCGTCGTCTGCTGCTGCGGGGTCTCCAAAGAGCGCGAGTCCATAGCGAAACTCGAGTCGTATCACTTGCTGGAGCGTCGCCGGCGTGAGAGTTTTCGGCTCGAAGACCTCCTGGAACCACTTCGTCTGCGCCAGCGCGCACATGTTGCTCGATACAACTTGCAGTCGGTGCGGTACTGCAGCTTGTGGTAGCGCCAATACATGAAGTGGTGCGGCTTGGGGCAGTCCCATCGTCGAGCGAGGTGCCGCTGGGCCAAGCGAGCGCATTCCCATCCACAACACGAACTGACGGAACTCGGCGTCGAGAGACTCGCACTGGAGCAACGCCGACAAACTCCCAGCAAGCTCGACATCCGACGACACCACGGATGCAGCTCGAAGCATAAGCGAGAGAAACAGCGCTCGGTTCGCAGCATGATCATGTGTCATGAGCTGCTGTGCAGAGGAAGACGACGAAGTGCTGGGAGTTCTCCACTTGTTGTCGATCAGCTGAAGAAGTCGAGGAAGATCGGATCGATCAGTTTCCAATCTGAACGGAACCAGCAGAGCTGCTGCTGCGGCTCCAACACAGGCGATCTCGACCAGGAACCTCACGTCGACAGCGCCAGTCCACGACGTCTGCGATACGAAGAACTTCACGACGCCCACCCCGGGTGTCCACTTCTCGGCGCCTCTGCCTTCCTGATCACTCCTCTCGTGGGCGTGATCGCGACAAGGTATCCGAGCCAGCCCCGGAACCAGATACGCGAAGAACGCGTCCATCCGCTGAAGACCCAGCGTTTCGAGCACGCGCAAGCAGCCGTCGCTCCATAGTTGGCGCATCGGCTTTGACACCGTGCTCTCAGCTGCACACTGCGTACCAGATCGAGTTTCGTGGTTGCTTGGAGTAATCGCATCTTGCAGCAGCCCCAGTGTCAGCTCGAGTGCTTGCTTGAGAGCGTCCATCGTGTCGTCAGATACTGAAAGGCTTGCTGTCCACGCCGAAAGCGTCCTGCGCTGCGCCTTCATCTCCGACTGCAAGCGTTCCAAAGCGCGCTCGAACCCCTCTCCTTCCATCGCACTTAGTCGTCGTTTGAGCGTCAGCTTCTTGAGTCCGTTCGACACCACACGCCTCTCGTCCAGCCATTTCTCAACACTCGACACGAACAGCGCGTACTCCCGAACGGAGACCATGCCGCTCTTCGTCATGGCGTGGACGAAGGCGGTCTGCGCGAGTAGCTCCGACTCTGCTACTCGGCGAACAGGCTCCCCGTTCGCCTCTTCGTCACGAGAGACCTCGCCTGACACGCGCAAGCCGTCGAAGTGGATGTCGAGGCAGCAAGGGATCAGCTCTTGCTTCCAGAGCTTCGGCTGGAACATCTTCCACTGGTGCAGCTGGGGCGAGAGCTTCGAGGTGTCACTGAACAGCTGGATGTTCTCTCGGACCATGTTGCGCACCTTGGCGGAGTACGCCGCTAGCACCACTGGCGCTTTCCCGTCCACCTCGGATCCTGCCGTGGTTGCCGTTCGGCCCGTTGCAGCAGCAGCAGCAGCGGTGGCTCTCTGCTCAATCTGGAGCAACTCGAGATACCGCGAGCGCGCCTGGGAACAGAAGTCCATGATCAGGCCGCCGCTCGAGAACTGGGGCTGGTGCGTCTTCATCACACTGAGGTGCGCAGCCACGTGATCGGATCTTGCGACAGGAAAGCATACCGGCGCCGTCGTCGTGCCAGTCTGCGGGTACTCGCGGCGGTCGAACTCGATCAGGAACGCGCACAAGAACTGGATCTGCCGCTTGCTCGTCACCAGACCGCACGCTTTGCCCTGCTGCTTCGAGCATCGACGAGCACTCCTGCCGGTGGTGGCGCTCGTCGGGTTGCTATCTGCCCGCTGTCTCTTCCCGTCGTTGTCTTCGTGGGCTGCAAAGTGGTCGCGCACCCACTCGCGATAGCAGTCGCCGAGGTCCGTTCCAGCGGCAGAGCTCGAGCTTGCTGCATTGTGCGGCGACGAGGCGCTGCTGCCGCCCTTCCCGACCTGCGCACTTGACACTGCGGCCACGAGCTCGAGCCCCTGTCGAAGGGCGAAGCCGTTCATGTTCTGCAGACCCTCGCCGGCCAACTCGTGTGCGAGCGCGAGCACTTGGTCCACGAAGTCGTCGCGGTTCGACGCCGCCACGCTCGTGAGAAGCTGGAACAGCGCGCCACAGACGACGGACGTCGGCTCGCCGGATTCCGCGGCGTCGGGACTCGTGACGGTGCTGCCGCTTCTGCCACCGGCTTCGAAGACGAACTGCCGGACGATCTGCGCAGGCGTCACCCTGCAGCGTTAGTGTCGAGTGGCGTCTTGTCGATGAAGATCAACGGGCCTCACCTGGACGAAGGCGGACGTCGGTAGGCACGACTGGTACGCGGCGAAGATCTGCTCCAGCTCGTCAGCAGCGCACTCCTCGTGCGCTCGCGAGGTCGTCGGGGCCACGAGCGTCGCGAGCTGCGGCTGCAAGAAGGCGGCGACGCTGTCTCTGGAGATCACGACGCGTCCAACTCTCGGGTGGCTGCTGCCACCGTCGCCAGCTGAAGACTCCGCTGCGCTCAGCTGCGCCAAGAGCTTCGTCACCACCTGGAGGGCTGGGACCGAGAACCCGGCGCTCGAGAACAGGCAGAGCTCCTCCAGCACGAGCCTCGCGAGGCGCCTGCTGCCCGCTACAGACGCGTCACCTTGCGCTGAAGACGTGCCGCTGCGGAGAAGACCGGCCACTGCGGCGCCTGCGAACGCGAGTCGGACAACGTACAGCAGCAGCGCCTCCGCCATCTCGTGCGTGGTGGCGCCAGCAGCAGCTGCGCTCGCGCCACCTTCTCCCAGCGCCAGGCGCAGCGGCGCGCGCGACAGCAGAAAGTGCGTCGCGTCCGCCAGCCAACTGCGCGCAGCGGCCGCCGACTCGCTCGCCGCGACGCCGAGCGCCACGTCTTCGAGCCGCAGGAGCCCCGACGCGTGCAGCAGCCACGCGGCCGCGCACTCGGCCGCCGCGGCCGCGCCGCCCTCCCGCCTGCTGCTGCCTGTTCGCCGCCTGCGCGCGCGTCGGTAGGTGCCGATCCGCACGGCCGCGTCGGCGAGCGCGCGGCTCTCGCGTCGCCCGCCGGCCGCCCACTGCGTCAGCTCGCTGAGCTGCGGCCCCAGCTGCTGCGCCGGCGGCGAAGGAGCGACGGTCGGCGCGAGCCACGCGGCGCAGGCGTCGCGCAGCCGCTCGACGCGCTCGGCCGCCTGCTGCGCGACGCAGCTGCTCGGCGCGGGCGGCCGCACGCTGCGCGCCAGCGCCAGCACGTCGCGCTGCAGCGCCGCCGCCGATCGCTCGCGGCGCATGCGGCGGGCGGATTATTGGCGAAAATCGAGTGAATTGGCACAATAATGGCGACGACGACAGGTTCGACACCGCCGTGAGGAGAATCATGACAGACTATCTGATTTCTGCAAGGTGGAGCATGTGTGTACATGGGGACGCCGTCCAGCCGAGCGCTGCCCACTCTCAGTGCGGGGCGTAGAAGAACGCGTGGGTGCTGGCGGCCACGTCCTGTGCGCTCGGGGGGCCGCTGGAAGGCGGCTGAGACGTGGTGGCGGCTGTGGCTGCTGCTCCAGCTGCTGCTGTGGGGACGCGTGACGCCAGCGCCGAGTGTTTGCCGCGGTGCACGCGCCGCAGCAGCCGCAGCAGCGTCCGGACCGCCGCAACCGCCTCGCGCGCCGCCGTGTCGCCAAAGTGCGCGCGCACGTCGCTCGCGTCCAGGGCCTCCTCTGCGTTCGCGAGCGCCCGCAGCGCGAAGCTCGCGGCTTTGCGCTGGTCGCGCAGAGCGGTCGCGCTGTCCGGTGGCTGCTGTTGCGGCTGTTGCTGGTGTTGCGGCTGTTGCTGGTGTTGCTGGTGTTGTTGCTGTTGTTGCTGTTGGTGTTGCTGTTGATATTGCGGGTGTTGCGTCAGCTGGCGGTCGCTGTAGTGCTGGTGTTGTTGATGTTGCTGGTGTTGCTGGTGTTGCTGGTGTTGCTGTTGTTGCTGTTGTTGCTGCTGTTGTTGCTGCTGTTGTTGCTGTTGTTGGTGGTGGTGGTGAAGTTGGAGCTGCTGCTGGCTCACGTGGGGGTGCTGCGGGTACCCGTAGCCCAAGGAAGCAGCGGCGCTCGAGAGCTCCGCCACATACGCCGGGTGGCTGTGCAGTTGCTGCAGTTGCTGCTGCTGGTGCAGCTGCAGCACCGAGTGCATGAAGCCCGAGTACGCGCCGTCCGGATGCTGGAACGGCTCGATCAGTTGCTGCTGCTGCTGCGGTGCGCTGGGGTCCACGATGGCCACGGTCGCCACCACCGCCAGTTGCTGTTGTTGATGTTGTTGTTGCTGCTGCAGCCGCACGCTGATGCTCCGGTCCTCCTCCTCCTGCAGCAGGCGCTGCACGTCGTGGAGCAGCTCCTGCTGCATGCGTTCGCTCGAGTCGTCGTCGGCGGTGAGCCAGAGCTGCATGTCCTTTGGGAGCCCCTGCAGCTCGTCGAGCGACTTGATCTGGCGCAGCATCGCGCTGAGCTCGAGCATGATCGTGTCGTCCGAGATGGCCACGACGCGGTCGTCACCCGCGCTCCGGAGGCCCGGGGCCGAGTCCGCGAACAGCTCGGAGCGCACCCACCCGTCGCGCAGCGAGGCTGCTGAGATCGCCGCCCACGCCTCCTCCAGCAGCCCCATCGCGTCGCCGACGTGAGGGAGCCGGCCGAACGCCAGCCCCGCGGCGCCGTGCGGCCGCTTGAGCGCGCGCTGCAGCAGGCGGTAGCGCTCCTCGTCGCCGCGCTCGAGAAAGCTCAGCACCTCGTGGAAGAGCGCGACCTTGTAGCGGCGCTTGAGCTCGCGGACGACGCCGTGCTGCAGCGGCTGGAACTGCGCGAACTTGTTGGACGCCGCGCCGTCGTGGTGCTGCAGCGAGGCGCCGAGGCTGCTCGGACGCGTCGGGAGGAAGTAGGTCGAGACGTTGGCGCGGTGGAACGCCTCAAGACTGCCCGCCGGGTTGTCCAGCAGCAGCAGCACCGGGTGCGTCGTGCGCGCCTGCACCGCCGGAGCAAACACGTGCGCGCACCAGTACTGGAACGTCTGGTTGTCGCACCACACCTCGCGCTGGCTCACGTACGTGGTGTCACCCACCTGCATCGCCGCGGGCTGTCGGCTGCCGTCGCTCGCAGCAGCAGCGAGGAAGCAGCTCGGGCGGCTCGGCTTCCCCACCACGAGCAGCGGGAGCTTGTGCGTCCCGGTGCCGTTCGCGCACACGAGCACCATCACGCGCTCCGTGTCGCCCTTGGCGGCCCCCGGTGCCTGCGGTGAGTCCCCGTCGGCGCCGTCGCTCGAGAACGCGGGCAGCAGCAGGTTCGGGAGCAGGCGGTAGAACACCCGCGCCTCGCTCACCGAGTAGACGAACTCGGGCCCGAACTGCTTCACCGTGTCCTGCAGGTGGTTCACCTTCTCGGCCAGCGCCGGGTCGTGGCGCCAGTCAGTTGCGCGCTCGACCTTCACGCCGGCGCCGCGTCTCCTACCGTCAGGAGCGTCACCGCCGTCCTCCTCTTCGTCCGCTTCGTCGTCCTCCTCGTCATCGTCGTCGTCACTCTCTTCCGTCGTCGCATTCGCTCGCTTGGTGCGCACGCGAGTGTCCAACGGACCCGCCTGCTCGCCGGCGCCATCATCGAGCGCGCTGTCGGCGAGCATCCCGGGCGGACGCGGCGGGCCGACGGTCCCCCCACCGCTCACAGCGGCGCCGGCGGCCGAGTGCAGCGCGCCGGGCACGAGCCCGTAGCGCGCGCAGAAGCGGTAGTACCAGCCGTTCGAGGCCTTGAAGTCGTCGTGGCCGTGGTGCTTGGCCGAGAGCAGCTTGGCCTTCTGCTGCACATGCGCCACGAGCAGCGGGATGCGCCGCGCGCGGATCGAGCAGATCCACTGGAAGAGCTCGTCCTCGAAGCCCGCGTTCTTGGCGAAGCCCCCGCGCTGGCGGCGGTCGCGCAGCGCGCCCGCGTCCGCGCCGGCGTCCGCGTACCGCTTCTTCACGGCCGCGCGCACCTTCATGAGCTTCCCGATGGCCGCGGGCGACACGCCGTATCGCCGCGCGCACTCGGCCCGCGAGAGCGGCGCCACCTTGTCCTCCAGCCGCGCGATGATGTCCATGCGCTGGCGGTCGGTGAGCCGCTTGCCGCGGCCCTTCGTGGGCGCTGGAGGCGGCGGCGGCGGCGCTGCTGAGGGCGGCGGTGCCGCTGCCATCGCCGGCGTCGTCGTGGGCATCTCCATTGTGTTGTGAGCAACAATTTGGTAGTGATATAAAAGAGGTAACAAGGTACTGCTCACTTTGTGATGTACCAGTACTTACTTGTCAAGCACCGGAGTTCAGAGTTCAGGTTCCAGACCTCAGTTCGACGATCTCGCCTCCCTCACTGCTCTCTACAGCAAGATCTTGAGGTTCAGGCGCAGCAGATCGGCGAACGACATCGTCTCCGGGTACAGCAGCCGCGCCGTCTGCTTCACGGCGTTCCCGTCCACCTCGTACACGTACACGTTCTTGAACCGCACGCGCGTGAGCTTGATGACAAAGATCGCCGAGAGGTCGCCGATGTCGACGAGGAACTTGCCGTTCGCGATCACGAACGCGCTCGTGTAGATCCCGTCGGCCGACGCGAAGCGCATGCCTTTGATGTACACGTAGTTGTCGTAGTCGCTGACGACGCCGAAGCGCTCGCGCAGCGCCACGCCGGTCGCGAACTCGAACTG
>JAASGM010000034.1:0-53543 GCA_023334215.1 Globisporangium cystogenes | reverse complement strand
TATATGGGTGAATATCCTCGTTATTCCGACATCTGATCTGTCTGAGAAAATCAGATTTTATCTTGATGTTTGTATGTCATCCGGAATAAAGTATAATGGCGGCAATAATCCTTTTACTATTCTGTGTATACAAGAGATATGGTCGGATGAGCGAAGAAACCGAAGGAGCGTAGCCGCAGCAGACATGGCGGGCTGCCAAGCGAGTGCAGCGAGCGGCGCCCGCTATGATTTGCGGAGGCGGGCCCAGCGACTGAGGTTTGCTGAGCGGAGGAGGCAACACCGACCAGAACATGTTTTTATTTTTCCCGAGCGCGAAGGCCCGTTAGGGCCGAGAGCCCGAGAAATACACAATTGCATCCGGATAGATAGATCGTATACTGATAGTAAGCTGTTCGGATATATTCGGACATGTCGGAATCGATGTCGGAATGCCGGGAGGTGTCGGCATTTTGATGGTATGGTCAAGTAATCCAGAGAAAGCTCGGTCTCATTGTATTTGAAGACTCATTTTTCTAAGAAAATGCTCTTTTTCGCGAATCTTCGCAGCCATTGATTTTGCATCCAAAAGCACAGGCGCCAATGTTGCCAGTGGCGCTCGTGGCACACCACATGCATGAACTCCAACCCTCCTCCTCCCGCATACTCCAATTCACCGAGTTCCAAGCTCCAAGATCACCGTCAACTCAAGGTGTCCCGCAGCGCTTCTCAAGTCGCGGATCGACTGCAAAAACAGAGCGAGTAAGACCTCACGAACCTGATCCAAAGCAACCCGGTCTTCGGCGACCTAGCCCGCCACGTAGAGGAAGACTCACCTGACGTCAACGTCCCAATTTTCGAGGACTACGTCGCAGTCAACGGAGACGACACGATCAAGGCGATGACGAACTTCTCAGTCAGCGAGTTCGACAAGTTGTGGGCGATAGTCGAGACCGACATCGTCACCGCATGGACCCAAGGAAGAGGACAGGAGCCATCGACGGCTCCAAAGGATGCACTGTTCATCACGCTCTCTGTGTTGAAACACTTCAACACGTGGCAGAAGCACTCGATCGACTTCAACATCGGCATCTCTTCCCTCGAGAAGGTTGACAACAGAGTGGTCGAGCTCATCGAGCCCATGCTAGCCCAGCGACTCATCAAGCCTGTGAAGATGTCCAAGCAGATGGCGTCTGGTACAGTCTTCACCAACTACCCTCGCGCTTTGTACGCGACCGATGTCAAGTTCCAGCCAGCGTATCGTCCCACCGGCCGGTATACCGCGCAGAAGCAGTGCTACTCAGCCAAGCACAAGCTGTTCGGCTTCAAGATCGAATGTCCCGTCGCGCCTCCTGGACTGGCTATTGATGTGTCTCTCCACTCACCTGGTTCGTCAACCGACCTGACGATGATGTTGGATCGCCTCTCCGTGCACCAGTCGATGCTGAAGAAGGAGGACGGCGCCATCCAAGTGATCGGCCGAGAGCCGACTCAGATCCCGAACCTGTGGGCTGTTCATGTCGACAAGGGTTACCAAGGAGCGGGACGGGTACTGCGTACGATACAGCCGAAGAAGCAGCCGAGGGGAGGAGCGCTCGATCGGGACGACATCGCCCGGAAACAAGCTGTCTCGTCGGATCGTGTCCTTGTCGAGAACATCTTTGGCCGCCTGTGCATGCTGTGGAACGCAATGTACACAACGTTCAAGTGGAACGAGAACCGATACGACACGGTTGCCCGTCTGTGCGTCGCGCTGACGAACTTCCACGCAAGTCTGATCCCTTTACGCGCTCGCGATTCTGAGCACTATGATTTGGTACTGTCCAAGTATCAGTCAATGGGCGACCGAGTTTGACCTCAACGTGCCGAGACCAAGCGGCAGTAACGAATTCGCCAACGCGTTCGTTCCCGCCCGCACTCGCGGGCCGCAGCGAGACACAGATAGAGTCAGATGATTCCGAGTTTTAGATCTAGCTACTTCCTCGTACTGAGCTATGATCTTTATCTCGACTCTCCTATTGCAAACAACAGTGGGGTAACCGAGCTCCGTGCAGCTAGATGGGATTAGGCTGCGATCTCATAGCGACTAGAAGCCACAGAGTCCACAGATGCCAGGTGCCCTCTAATACCACACCACGCGCCATCTTAAACTCCACAATGCGCTACAGGGGGTTGTGTGTGGCGTTCATATATCGGTTATGGAAACCTCTGAGATGTGATCTGCCCACAGTATAAATAAGTAAAACTTCGTACTTAAACAGGAAGCCACTGCACGATACTATTTTGACTGTAGACTATGTTTTCTCAAATAAGACTGGGATTTCGCATAAAAGAATGCCATTTCTCGAGAATAACAAGTAGCAAATACATAAGGCCAGCATTGATTGTAAATATGAACTTTCCGCAACAATAGAAGTAACACAGAAAAAACACACTTTTGCGAGTGTTATCTACTTCTCAACTCGCAATGCCGTGCAAGAATGGAGGCGCGGCGACCGCCGGCGACGGCGGAGCTCTGCACATCGAGCGCGCTCCAGACACCACCATCCATCGCCACGGGAATGACGCTGCCGGAGGGAGAGAAATACTGCTCGTCCAGAGCACTATCGACCGCAGCAGCCATCGCCGCGTCATCGACGCTGTCAGTGAGGGAGAGCAGCCCACCTACCGCGCTACGATAGTACCAGACGCACCAGCACCGCAACGCGAGGTGATGTGGGAGGAGGTGGTCACGCAGCGTCGGAAGCTCGCGGAACCACTGTTTGATCTGGCTCACGTAGACGTGTGGGTCGCCCACGCGCGCGTTGTCGACGTTGCCGCTGTTGATCGCCGCCTTGACGCTTTGCACCTCGGTCGTATCGGGCGAGAGGCGGTAGATGTGCTTCGTGGCGAGCCCGTCGCGCTTGAGCAGCAGATCAGCATGTCGCCCTTCTTCATGTCGATCACCTTTTCGGCGTCCTTGAGCTGGCGGTGGTTGTTCCACCCGTAGGTGGCGAGGTTGGTGTCGTCTCCAAGCGCAATGTGGACGATTCCCGGCAGCTCGTCGTCCTCCATGTTGACTGTCTCGAAGACGACAAAATCTCGATGAATCTGCTGCCTCACGCCGCCTGGGAGAGACTTGAGGATCACCCATGAGTTCGTCCGCACTCCCCACTCGTCGTTGTAGCTCTCGGTGAACTGAATGACGGTCTTGGCGATGTTGTCCAGCGCTTCGGACGCTGGCACCTTCACCTGAAGTCTGTACGGGTCTTGCTCGTCCCTGTCCACAAAGACTGTGATACACTCGTCGATTGTCGACGCGCAGGCGAGCAAGGCGTCGACGTCGTCGCCGACGATCGCCTTCTTGATGTGCTGGTATCCGTCTTCGTAGAGCTTCATGCTGCTTCGACCCAAAAGCGCAAATGAGGGTAAAATCTGAAACGGAGCTTGTGACATTTTTTTTGATTTCGAGTCCAATGCCCCTTTCGACGAAAACGGGTGGTCGTAAGCCGTTGACCCGGAGTCTCTTTCTGGGTGACAACAAATTAAACCTAACCGCCCCATGCTTTCCACACCGAATGACCGTTATCTTGTTCTGTGTGTTGAAAAGTTGTGTGTTATTCAGTGCTGGTCGTGTGTTCCTCATATTTTATCCTTAGACCAGATGATGAATCGGTTATTCGTCATCTGGTGAGACTACTGTTAGCTGAACCGAGCGTGACCATTCAATTAGGGTCTATTTTCGTTTAGGGTGTCCTGTAACACAAATAGACCGAAAACATGAGATACTATGACCCGCCGCTTTGCTTACATTGCGTAAATAAAAACGGCAGTTAATAGTATCTCATGTTTTCGATCTATTCTAGGATCATCTTCGCAATAAATGCGCTTCGTAAACGTTAATATCGGAGACGGGTCCATGAACCAGCGACTTTTGCGGCGGAGCGAGTACCATTCAATTAGGGTTTTGTTTCAATTATGGTTGTCCTGTGACACAAATAGACCAAAAACTTATACAGTAATACAATTACCCGCCGCTACATCTTCCATCGACAGTTAATAGTATTTCATGTTTTAGATCTTTGTAGGATCACAATTGGACTTGAAATTGGACTTCGTTATGAATGATGCGACACACCCCTAAATGGTATAAAAATAGAGCAAAAACAAAGTAAAAGACACTTTTGACACATTAGTAGTGCAATATGAGAAGGTTTCTTCACCGAAAAAATCACGAATTTACTCATATCGCAGTCCACTCTAAAAAAAGCCGAGAGCTGGTATTCGTTAAAAGACCCTCCAATCAGCGCGAAGCGAGGGGTGTGTTGCAGAAGTAAGGGGGGGGGTGTCGCAGGAGAACATAAATTTGCTCCACGGTTACCTTTCTATTGAAGTCACAGTACCTATATTAGAGACTGGAGACTATGATCTTTGTGTCCACACGAGGAGAAAGAAGCCAACGATCCATAAACTGGTAGTTTACAAAAGTCAAGTGAGAAATCCAAATCCGTGATACTTCTTCGGTTTACAAAAGTGTCCCTCCTGAAAACAAGTATCCTTATGGCGTTTTTAAAATTTTTAAACGAAGCATTCTGTGATGAACTACATCATATCTAGTATTGATTGGACCATCGAGTCTATCGATTGGATATCTAGAAGTAAAGTTACAGGACTTTGAAAGTCGTGCCTCGGCTAAGTACGAATTATTACTGTTTGAGTATGTAAGAGAGAAAATTCTGCTCAATCAACTGACAAAATTTGAGCTCCTTAATCGTGCAGATACCTATCACAGTCTCCTGTCGCAAACCAGAACATATTCAAAATGGACCTAAAATGCAACCAAATTCAAAATACATTTTTGCCCTTTTTCTCGGCTATTTTTTTTTGTCCAATATGTGGGTCTTCCGACTTTAAACCCACCAGCAAAGAACCTCACAATCACCATAAGGATACTTATGTTCAGGATGGACTCAAAGAGTGTGGTCGACACTGTTCAGCATTGCCAACTGTTAGCTGAACAAGGATTGGAAAGTAAAAAGTGAAGATATCGCGAATGCGCTTCGTAAACGTTAATAACAGTGACTTGACTTGTACGTGCGGCCGCTCTTGACTATTCCTGCTGGAGCAGCAGGCGCTAGCAGGCGAGGTGCTGCTTGCAACATCGCATACAAGCGACGTGCATACCAAGAAGTTTCGAGAAGCAGGCTGGTCGATGATCGCATGGGCGGTTACGTCGTACCATCGCAGGCGCTCCAGGGAGCTCATTTTATTGAATGTCACTTTCACATTTGCATCAAGGCGCGTTGAAGGTCCAGGTCAACGCTCAGAGAAGGACTTGCAACAAAGATTTTTTTAGCTCGCGAGTCGCGTCAGCAAGATGAATCGTCGGGCCGCAGAGGACGACAACGTAGAGGCTGCCCACGCGGTGGTCAGCGAGATGGTGGTGCGGCAGATGCACCTGATAACGGCGCTTGGCAACGTGTTGCCGATCGACTCTCAAGATGAAGCGCTCGAGCAGCACTCAGCGGCGGCGCAGCGCCACACCGAAGAGCAGTTGAATACGCTCTAGGAGAAGCAAGACATCGTGGCGTCGCAGACGCACGACTACTTGCACCAGCAGTTCCAGAAAAGTTGGAGCTGAACAAGAAGCAGGCCTAGCAGTTCAAGTCCCAAGTGGAGCTCAATGGGCGGCAGGAGATGCTGCAGTCGACGGCGAGTTGGGGAATGAATGCACAGGTGCCTCCGAAGCGACGTCGATGGGGTATTCAACTGCGATGACCGGGCAAGCAACAGTGGCTCGGGATTTATACTGCACCAGCACCGCCGCACATCTCAAGTATAAACAAATCAAGTCATTCACGAGAATCGCCCTCATAATCCAAACCAGGGCACACACACACTAAAACAAGTTTGAAATATAGTGCAAACACACTAACACATTTTTGAAAAATTACGGGTCGTGACATTTCGAACAGGATCCTTGATTTCTTCATTAGCAGACTCCCATCTTCGGGCGATGGTTTCACACATCGCGTTTTGCATCTCGCTTGCTCCTAATGTGGTCCACAAGAATCGCCGCTACAACTCAATGTAGAAGAGCATACAAACACTAAGACAAGTGCCGATTATGTTAATAACATGTTAATAACAGTTATGAAAAGCAAAAAAAACTACCAGCATTCCTTATAGAATGTTGGTAATATCATTAATATGATAAATCTGTGTGACATATAAATTATAAGAGCTTTTGTTCACTTTATCACACATATTTCTTATCTGTTTCCAGTCAATTTTGAATCGTTGTTGGACTCGCTCAATTCGATGAATTGCTCGCCCTCGGAATCTTGGCCGCGATTCCGGCGATTCCGGGGGCGAGCTCATTTCTGAAAAAACAAGAAGCAAATCAAGCAAGTAAGAATGGGCCGCTCGCGTTCGTCCCGCCCTGCCCCCGCGCCGGCTCGCCGCGCGCCCGCCCCTGCGCAGCCCAAGCGCCCGGCCCCCGCGCCCGCCAAGACGCAGTCGGCTCCGGCGCCGGCGCCCGTGCAGCAGAGCAGCGGCGGCGGCATGCTCGGCGGGCTCATGGGCACGGTCGCCCAGGGCATGGCGTTCGGCACGGGCAGCGCCATCGCGCACCGCGCGGTCGGCGCCGTGGCGAACTCGTTCGGCGGCAGCTCGGACGCCGAGCCGCAGCAGGCGGAGGCGCCGCAGGCCGCGGAGCCCGCCGCGCAGGCGCCCGTGTGCTTCCGCGACCAGAAGGCGTTCCTCGACTGCCTCAACGTCAACCAGAACGACATCAGCTCGTGCCAATTCTATTTAGACCAGTTCAACCAGTGCAAGCAGCAGAGCGCCTACATGTAGGCGGCGGCGACGCTGTTCCTGGCGGAAGGTGACGGCGGCGGCGGCGGCGACGCACGACGCGCTGAACAATCAGGGCGGGTGATCCAGAGAAGTGCGAGCGCGCGTACCGGTGGTTGATTCTGGGCATTCGACCAGATTCGCTCCACTTTCGGCGCGTTCGCGATCCTTTGAGTCGCTCGGTCGGTCGGTCGGTCGGTCGGTCGTCTCCTCGCACCTTCCGCAGTCGTCGCGGCGGTAGTTTTCGTCTCTCGCAGCCGTACGAGGCTCTCGGATCCCAAACTCCAGGAGCTCTGCAGCAGCGAGTAGCAGGCGCGTTCGCGGCGGCTTAGAAGTGCATAACGGTGAATCCGAACAGCACCTGGTCTATCTGTTGTTGTTGCTGTGCTTCTTGGTGGGGTCTTATCTGTTGCCTCTTGCCTTCGAGTGATGGCAGCCGACAACGACGACACAGCCCCCATCGGCTTCCCGCTTTCCCCGCCTTCTTCAACCGCAGTGCTTCTCTCTCTCTCGACGGCGTTTATCCCAGCCAACAAGACTGCGCTTGCTCGCCACACCTCCACAGTCAGGCGCTTCGGATCCAACAAGGACGCGAAGGACGCCCATGCGTTCGTTCATGCACACACACACACACGACTACACCTCGCCTTCGCCTTGCTTCAAGGGCATCTCGCTGAAAGATGCGAGAAAAAGCGACAGGGAGCAGGTGCATACTGAAAGCAAGTGTGGCGTGAGTGTTTTTCTGTTGTTACAGGTGACAGAACGCTCAGCATGCATCTCGCAAGACCTGCGTTCGCGAAAGTGGTATCTATTCGTATAATTTTCATTATGATTGGATCACTGTGATTCCCTCACGTGCTCGTTCAACCCACAACAGATTCGAGAGGGTATGCCAATCCAGAGCAACGCGTGTGCTCCACTCGTTTGCTCTCTTCCCCTTCACAAAAGGCTCGCGTCCTGCCGAAGAAGGCTCAGCGCCAGGCTCGCAGCCGCCATTTCCTCTTTTGGATCAAGTGGAAAACACAAGCGCTCCGCCGCCAGCCTCGCGTGCCTTTCGTCGTCCCTTCTCGGTCGCCCAAGCACCACCCCCGCAGCAACCATGGTGCGTTCGTCCTTCTTGGACAAATAAAGGAAAACACACACGTCGAATGGATCCGCTCACGCTCTCGCCTCTCGCTGCGCGAACGCAACAACAGGTCAACTTCACGACCGAGCAGATGCGTGAGATCATGGACTACACGACGAACATCCGTAACATGTCGGTGATCGCCCACGTGGACCACGGCAAGTCGACGCTGACCGACTCGCTCGTGTCGAAGGCCGGTATTATCTCGGCCAAGCACGCCGGCGAGGCGCGCTTCACGGACACGCGCGCGGACGAGCAGGAGCGCGGTATCACGATCAAGTCGACGGGTATCTCGATGTTCTTCGAGTACGACATGGACGCCGGTGACCTCGCGAACGCGAACAAGATCGCGGGCGTGACCCAGGAGCAGGCGGACGCGGCGTTCGCGGAGGAGGCCGCGAAGGCGCAGCAGAACGTGGTGATCAGCAAGAACTCGTACCTGATCAACCTGATCGACTCGCCGGGGCACGTCGACTTCTCGTCGGAGGTGACGGCGGCGCTGCGTGTGACGGACGGCGCGCTCGTGGTCGTGGACTCGATCGACGGCGTGTGCGTGCAGACGGAGACGGTGCTGCGCCAGTCGATCTCGGAGCGCGTCAAGCCGGTGCTGATGCTGAACAAGGTGGACCGCGCGCTGCTGGAGCTGCAGCTCGGCCCGGAGGACTGCTACCAGGCGTTCAACCGCGCCGTTGAGACGGTGAACGTGATCATCTCGATGTACAACGACGAGGCGCTCGGCGACGTGCAGGTGTACCCGGACCGCGGCACGGTCGCGTTCGGCTCGGGCCTGCACCAGTGGGGCTTCACGCTCAAGAAGTTCGCCAAGATGTACGGCCAGAAGTTCGGCATTGAGGAGAAGAAGATGATGGAGAAGCTGTGGGGCGACTGGTACTTCGACGCGGACAACAAGAAGTGGACGTCGCGCAACAACGCGCAGGGCACGCTCAAGCGCGCGTTCTGCCAGTTCATCATGGACCCGATCATCAAGATGTTCGACGCGATCATGAACGACAAGAAGGCCAAGTACGAGAAGATGATGAAGGCCGTGGGCGTGGAGCTCAAGACGGAGGACCGCGACCTGACGGGCAAGCCGCTGCTCAAGCGCGTGATGCAGCGCTGGCTGCCGGCCGCCGACGCCGTCCTTGAGATGATTGTCGTGCACCTGCCGTCGCCGGTGACGGCGCAGCGCTACCGTGTGGACACGCTGTACGACGGCCCGCTGGACGACGAGTGCGCCGTGGCGATCCGCAAGTGCGACGTGAACGGGCCGCTCGTGATGTACGTGTCGAAGATGGTGCCGACGTCGGACAAGGGCCGCTTCTACGCGTTCGGTCGCGTGTTCGCGGGCAAGATCGCGACGGGCCAGAAGGTGCGCCTGCTCGGCCCCAACTACGTGCCGGGCAAGAAGACGGACCTGTGGGTGAAGAACATCCAGCGCACGGTGATCATGATGGGCCGCTACGTGGAGCAGACGCCGGACATTCCGGCGGGCAACACGTGCGCGCTCGTGGGCGTGGACCAGTACCTGCTCAAGTCGGGCACGATCACGACGTCGGAGACGGGCCACACGATCCGCACGATGAAGTTCTCGGTGTCGCCGGTGGTGCGCGTGGCCGTGGAGCCCAAGTCGGCGGCGGACCTGCCGAAGCTCGTGGAGGGCATGAAGCGCCTCGCCAAGTCGGACCCGATGGTGCTCTGTTACACGGAGGAGTCGGGCGAGCACATCATTGCCGGCGCCGGCGAGCTCCACCTGGAGATTTGCCTCAAGGACCTGCAGGAGGAGTACATGGGCACGGAGGTGAAGATCTCGGAGCCGGTGGTGTCGTACCGTGAGACGATCACGGGCGAGTCGTCGAAGACGATGCTGTCCAAGTCGCCGAACAAGCACAACCGCCTGTTCTGCGTGGCGCAGCCGCTCGGCGACGAGCTGACGCAGGAGCTCGACGACGGCAAGGACGAGGTGTCGCCGCGCCACGACTTCAAGCTCCGCGCGCGCTACCTCGCGGACAACCACGGCTGGGACGTGACGGACGCGCGCAAGATCTGGGGCTACGGCCCGGATGGCACGGGCCCGAACCTCTTCGTGGACCAGACGAAGGGTGTGTCGTACCTCGGCGAGATCAAGGAGTCGGTGCTGAGCGGCTTCAACTGGGCCACGAAGGACGGCGTGCTGTGCGAGGAGGTGGTGCGCGGCATGCGCGTGAACCTGCTCGACGTGGTGCTGCACGCGGACGCGATCCACCGTGGCATGGGCCAGATCCTGCCGACGACGCGTCGCGTGGTGTACGCGTGCCAGCTGGGCTCGGAGCCGGCGCTGATGGAGCCGGTGTTCCTGGCGGACATCACGGTGCCGCAGGACGCGATGGGCGGCTGCTACGGCGTGCTCACGCGCCGCCGCGGCCACGTGTTCTCGGAGGAGCAGCGCCCGGGCACGCCGATGGTGCAGCTCAAGGCGTACCTGCCGGTGAACGAGTCGTTCGGCTTCACGGCGGACCTGCGCCAGAACTCGGGCGGCAAGGCGTTCCCGCAGTGCGTGTTCGACCACTACCAGGTGGTGGTGGGCGACGCGCTTGAGGCCAACACGATGGCCGGCAAGCTCGTGACGGGCGTGCGCGTGCGCAAGGGGCTGTCGCCGGAGGTGCCGCCCCTCGACCGCTACTACGACAAGCTGTAAGCTGCTCTGCTGCTGCAACGAGGAGGAGACTGTGCCGGCCGCGCCGCCGCGACGGCTGCGTAGTCGCGGCGAGTGCGCGCGCCGAGCTGCTGCTCCGTGGCGGGCGACGGCGGCGGCCGACGATGGTCGACGGCCGCCGCCGCCGCCTTTCCTGTGTAGATTCAACTTAGCGCTGGATGTCGAACGAATCTGTATTGGCTTCACCACTGAGCTCTTGGCGGTGTGTTTGCTTGGCTTCTGCTCATGCTACTGTTGGTGGTGCTCATGCTGCTGCTGGCTGGGGCTGCACCAGCAGCTGCTGCGTGAGGCGGGCGATGGTCTCTTCGACCGTGACGCTCGCGGCCCCGCGGTCGAGGCCCAGCAGCTCGCGCACTCGCAGCGCGAAGAGCCGATCGCTGCGGGCCGACGTCAGCACGCGCTGGTGGCGGACGTGGCGTCAGCGACTGGGAACCTCAGCAGCAGCAGCAGAGTCAGACGGTGAATGTGTTGTCCGCACCTGCAGCGCCGCCTGCAGCTCGTCCGCGTGAGCGACTCGCAGCAGCCGCATGAGCGCGAAGAGCGTGGCGAAGACGTCGCCGGCTCCAGGCGACTGCTGCTGCATCTGCTTCCGCCGCGCCGCGAGCTCCGCCGCGACGTCCTCGAGCTGCTCCAAGAGCTGCACCGCACACAGCGAGCGTCGCATCAGTTCACTCGGATCGCGTCTCTCGTCCTCGACGACGAGCGCACGACGAACACTCTCGAGCGCCTGGTGCGAGGCCGCCGCAGTAGACAGCGCGGCGCGCGGCAGTGCGAACGCTGACGGCTCCTGCACGCGATCCACGACGAGCTGCAGGCGTTTGAGGAACCGCTGGACCGTCGGCGTCGTGCTCGCCAGGCGACTCGCAGCCTGCACGGCGCGCGGTAGGCTGCCCACGTCTGTGACCTGCAGCACATGGCAGCACGTCGCGACGATCTCCGAGCAGAGCAGTCCGACCTTCCGCTCGAGCGCCTCTCGCCTCTGGGGCTCGCCCGCCTTCGCACCGCTCGCTGACGAGTGCACGTTCTCCTTGCCAGGCAGCCGCAGCGCAGCGCGGTCGAGCGTGAGGAAGCACCGCACGGACGCGTCCTTGAGGAACGCGCGCTGCAGCAGCTGTGACTTCTTCGTCGGAGTCGCCGCTGCGTCTGCGGCTTCGCTGGCTGGCGGAGCACGCAGCACCCGCGTCTCCACGCGAAGCCATCGGAGCAGCTTGTCGGTGCTGATGCGATCGGCGAGCGTGGAGCTCACGAGCGGCTCCAGCACGAGGCGGTCGTCGTCGCCGGTGTCGACGCGCCGCTCGTTGCTCTCTTGGCGCTGGGCTGGCTGCCCACGCTGCTTGGCTCGCAGCGCCTGCACCTGACTCCGCAAGTGCTCGTTCTCCAGCTGCGCGTCCTGTCGCCACCCATCGATCACACGAGCGTCAGCGAAGTCTCCGCCGCCGACCCCACTTCAAGCACCAGCATCTCGGTGTTCGCACCAGGAGCCCGTGTCTCGTCACGCGCGCAGTCTGCAGCTGGTCGTGCAGCTGCGCGTTCTCTCGCCCGAGCGTCTCCACCAACAGCGTCTGCTGCCGGAGAAAGCGCCGCAGCGCGTCCCAGTCGCCCGCCTCATACTTCTCCTTCTCCCGATCGCCGCTCCGCCAGCGCGTCGCCTCGCGCTCGCAGCGCTCGAGCGTCTTCGTCCACGCGTCCGCAGCATCTGCCGCCTGCTCGACGCGCACGTCCGCTGTCTCCTCTGCCACCGCAGCTGCTGCAGATGCGGCGAGTGACGTGACGCGCTCGCGCTCCGCAGCCAGCAGCTGCTCGAGGCGCCGCACGCGACTGGCGAGACGCACGTTGTCCTCTCGAGCGCGCTGCCGAGACGACGCGCCAAGCGTCTTCGCCGTCAGCGCCTGTCCGGTTCCGTGCGCCGAGCGCGACGCGCAACCTTCCAAGCGAGCGCACCTGGAGCTCCTCGCTCTCGATCATGCGATGTGGGTGAAGTCGTTGTCGCCGTCAAGTGGCTACATAAAATCCAAGCGTATGACAGCTGGTTCGCTTTAGTGACATTAGTGCCACGTCGAAGGAAGAACAGCGACAGCATTCGCTCACTTCGTAACACGCCCCGAGCCGGACGACACGACCAAGGCGACCAAGGCGACCAAGGCGACCAAGGCGACCAAGCGCCCCATACAGAGCGATGGGTCGGCGCGCGTCGTTCTTCAGCGGCGGCGGCGCGGCGGGCGACGACCTCTGGCGCGCGGCGCACAAGCTCGACGACCCGCGCGTGCGCGAGCTGCTGCTCAAGGACCCCGCGAGCGCGCAGCTGAGCGCGCCGCACGCCGCCAAGGGCACCACGCCGCTCATGGCCGCGTGCAAGAAGAGCCGGCGCGGCGGCGGCGCCCACGGCGCGCAGGTCGTGCAGCACCTGCTCGAGTTCGGCGCCGACGTGCACGCCGTCGACCGCACGCCGCGCCGCAACACGGCGCTGCACTACGCGGCGTACGCGGACGCCGCCACCGCGGTCGAGTACCTGCTGCACGCTGGCGCCAGCGCCTTCGCGCTCAACCACCGGGGCCACTCGCCGCTGGACGTCGCGCGCCTGCGCGGCCGCAAGCAGGCGGCCGCCGCGCTCACGCAGCACCTGCGCCTCAAGAGCGGCTGGCTCGACGTGAACCCCGGCTCGATGCTGCACTTCTGGCGCCGCCGCTGGTGCGTCGTGCTCGCGTGCAACGCCGAGCGCTCGCGCTTCGAGCTCTGCCTCTTCGACGCGCCGGACGACCTCGTGCCCGAGCACGTGCTGCACATCGACACGGCGGCGCGCGCCGAGGTCGTCGCCGAGAGCGACGGCTTCTTCGCGGCGTTCACCGACAAGAGCTACATGTTCGCGCTCGACCGGCCGGTGCTCTTCCAGGGCGTGCGCGGCCGCCGCTTCAGCCGCGACCCGGCGACGGGGCTCACGCAGGGCCACGGCGCCGCGCAGGCCCGAAAGGTGCTCTTCGCGGCCGAGAGCGAGCTCGTGCGCAGCCAGTGGATGGCGGCGCTCGGGAGCGGCGCGCACCTCGCGCCGTCGCCCGCGGTCTTTGGGCAGACGTACCTCAACTACCCGGGCACGCTCTTCGCGGCGCCGCAGCTCTGGCCGAACACGACGCTGCCGCCGCAGCACCAGCCTGTGGCGCCGGCCTTCGACGTGCTCCCGAGCGGCTACAACGCAGGCTACAGTAGCTTCTCGCCGCTTCAGCAGCAGCACCAGCATGAGGCGCCGGCCTTCGACGTGCTCTCAGGCGGCTACGGCAGCTACAGCAGCTACTCGCCGCCGCCGCGGCATCACCTCGAGTCGCCGACGACGCTCGTGCCGGCGTTCGCAAGCTCCGGGGCGACGCGGACGCCGGCGTCGGCGCCGACCTTCCTGTACAACGACGGGGACTTCCGAGGCTCCGGGTCGTTCGCCATGTCCGACGACGGCACCAGCGACGCCATCGCGACGTCGGAGAACGCGCCGCCGAACAGCGCGCCGGCAGCTGCGCACGTGCAGTCGCCGGCGAAGACTGGACGCGACGCCAAAGACTGCGTGATCTGCATGGACGCCGCGCGCGACGCGCTCTGCGTCCCGTGCGGCCACCGCGCTGGGTGCCACCCGTGCCTCTCGGCGATCAAGCTGAACAACGCGAGCTGCCCGATCTGCCGCGCGCGCGTGGACTCGGTCGTCAAGATCTACGAGTGCTGAGCTGTTGCTGCTGCGACTCAACGTGTGCATGGTAACTTTATGATGGACGGCGTCTCAGCTCGCGCTTCCTCCTCTTCTCTGTCTCTTGGCGACGTCGGTACGAGCTGCTGGACGCTGCTGGTGCTGCTATTGGCGCTGACTCGAACTCACTTGCGGCTGTTCCGTCGCTTGCCGACCGAGCTGCTGTAGCGGTCGACGGCGTTGCGCTTGTTGCGCTTGGCCATGAGCTTCGGGTCGAGCGGGATGTAGGCGTACGGCTCGAACTTGCCCTTCTTCTTGAGGTCGCCGCCGGCCTTCTTGGCGCGGAACTCCTTCCCGGCGTCCTCGTCGCCGCGCTTGCGCTTCGCCTGCTGCTGCTTGGCGCTGTGGAGCCCCATCTTCTCGAGCTGGGACGCCACATCCATCTTGATCTTCTCGTCGTCATCGCTGTCGCCGTCGCCCATGGCGGCGTCCTGGTCCGGGATGATGAGGCGGCCGTCCTTGGACATCTCAAAGTCGTCGTCGTCGTCGCTCGCGCCGTCGTCGTCGCCGTCGTCGTACACGTTCTTCACGGCGGCGTTCGAGTCGAGGAAGTCGACGATGTCGTCCTCGCCCTCGCGGATGACCTTCTTCTTCTTGTGGTGCAGCTCCTTCTTGCGCTTGAGCGCGGCCTTGAGCGCCGCGTCGCCGCTCATGTCGTCGTCGTCCTCGTCGCCGTCGTCGCCCTCGTCGTCCGAGTCCGCCATGAACTCCTCGAACGTGCCCTTGGCCTTCCGGGCCCCCGGGCCCTCGGCCTTCTTCTTGTCCTCGCGCTCCTTGGTCTTCTTGATGTGCTTGATGAGCGCGCGGTCCTCGGCCGGCACGAGCGCCGCGACTTCGTCGTACCCGAACTTGCGGCAGAGCTTGATGAGGATGATGCGCGTCTTGGCGCGGAAGCGGTTCTTGCTCTCGCCGATCCACACGAGCAGCCCGTTCGTGATGTCCGGCAGGAAGGCGCGGAGCTGCTCCTTGGGCAGCATCGCGATGCCGAGCTTGAGGAACCCGATGACGCTCTTGATCACCTCACGCGCTTTCTCGTGGAGCAGCAGGAGCACCGTCTTGAGCAGCTCGGGCATCGCCGCCGCGATCACGGCCTCCGTGCGGCCGAACTCGAACACGAGGCGGCTCAGGCACACGACCGACGCGCTGCGCATGTGCGGCGTGCGCGCCGCGAGCCCGCCGAGCACCATCTGGAGGTACTCCATGAGCCCGTGCTCGGGGTGCTTGACGCGCAGGAGGTTGGCCATGGCCACGAGCAGCTCGAACGCGGCCTCGCGCGCCTTGCCGTTCGCCTCCTTGGTGCACAGGATGATCTCGCCCACGAGGCTCGGGATGAGGCTGTCGACGTTCACGTCCTGCGCGTCCACCATGGCGTTGATCAGGTGCACGAGGCACCGCAGGCGCATCTTCTTGGCCGGGATCGAGCACGTGAGCAGCGACTCGCAGATCGACTCGGTCATGTCCTTGAGGTTCGCCTCGGCCGCCATGAACGCCGGGTGGTGGTCGCAGATGCTCACGAGCACGGCGTACGACCGCTTCTGCATCGCGCCGTCCGTGTCGTCGAGCAGGTACGGCTTGAGCACGCGGTAGAGCAGGTTGATGTTGTCCATGTCCATGTGCGAGATGAGCGTCATCGCGAGGCTCATCTGCACGTGCGCCGTGTGCTTGAACTTGCCGAGCGCCTTGGCGTTCAGCGGCTTGCCCTCATCCTTGCTCGCCGCCTCCATGCGCTTCGCCTGCGTCGTGGCCTCGAGCAGCTTCTGCATGATCTTCTTGAACGTCGTCGTCACGAACGCGGCCTCCGCGAGCGACGCGAAGCCCTCGACCGTGTCCATCAGGCTGCACACACACACACCACGTCTTCCAGTCAGCACTCTCTCTCTCTCTCTCTCTCTCACTCCCCCACGCAACGAGCAACGTACACTTGGGCCTTCTCGGCGTCCTTCTCCGGGTCCAGCTCCTCCACGAAGCTGATGAGCAGCGGCAGGTACTTGCTCGCGTACTTGCCGAGCGCCGCGCGGTCGCGCGCGAGCTTCTCCTCGTCCACGTCGCCGGCGTCGACCTCGTCCTCCTCGTCGTCGTCCTCATCGTTCGCGTCGTACAGGTCGCGGCTGCTCTTGAGAGCGCGCGTCTTCTTCACGAGCGCCTGCAGCCCCTGGCACACCGACAGGCGCAGCTCCGGGTACCGCTTGTCGGCCATCGCGTTCGCGAGCACCTTGGCGATCTTCTTGAAGCTCGCGTCGACGTCCACCGCGTTCGCGCAGAAGCTCGGGAAGAGGTCCCAGAGCTGCATCGAGAGCATCTGGTACTTCTTGACCATGAGCGGCGTCGCGCTGTCGTCGCGGGACTTGGTCTCGCAGTCGCGCGCGAGCACCAGCACCTTGGTCGCGAAGAACTCGAGCTCGCACGGGAAGCTGCGCAGCGCGTCCTTGAACACCGGCAGCAGCCACAGGCGCTTGTCGCTCACCACGTCCGTCGGGTGGTCGAGCGACACGACGTCGAGGAACTCGCGCGGGCCGATCGCGCCGACCGCAGCGCCCGCCACCTCGGCGAACAGGTTCGTCAGCTCGCGGTTGTCGCCGCCATGGCGGCCGGGCATGTTCTCCGCCGCCTCGTGCAGCTCGCAGCACGTGACGAGGATCGGGTCGAACGCCGGGCGGCTCGCGCGGCCGTAGAACGAGAAGAGGCTCGCGAGCAGGCTGAAGACGTGCTTCCACGCCCCCTGGAACCGCAGCGTCATGAGGCTCTGGAGCGACGAGAGGATGCGCGCCATGTCCGTGTACGTCGCCTCCTCCTCCAGCACGGTCGCTGACACGCAGCGCGTGAGGATGAACACGAGCGAGCGCGACGTCTGCTTCTGGATCTTCTGCTCCGAGCTCTCGAAGTGCGCGCAGACGCTCACGACGACGCGCGGCAGCAGCTCGCGCGCCATCGGCTCGTTCACCTTGTGCAGGCGCACGAGCGCCGACTCGACGATGCGCACCGCGAACGCGCCGAGGTCGCGGTCGTGCACCGTGCTGCCGTCGGCGTTGAGGACCGTCGCGAGGAGCTTGGCGAGCGTGTCCTGCGTGAGCTTGGAGCTCTGCTCGCGCAGCAGCGCGTCGAACGCTTCGTACGTCACGATGCGCAGGTTCTTGACGGACGAGTTGACGTACTTGCAGAGCGCGTCGACGAGCGACGACACGACCTTCTTCTGCAGCAACGGCAGCGCCGTCTTGAGGAAGCCGATGAGCTGCACGAGGCGCGCCTCGTCCTTGGTGCCGGAGACCGCGAAGACGTTCTCCGAGAAGCTCGCGATGTGTGTCGAGAGCGAGTCGCAGTTGCTCTCGGCGTGCAGCTGCAGGATGTCGGTCGTCCACTTCTGCGCGGCCTTGCGGATCTTGGGGCGGGCGTCGGTCGCGAGCGCGAGCAGCAGCTGGAACGCCTTGAGCACCTCCGGGCGGCCCCAGGCCGTCGGCGACGGCTCCTGCGCGAGCAGCACGAGCCCGAGGCAGGCGCTGGCCGAGCGCAGCAGCGCGCCGTCGCCGTCTGCCTCCTGGATCACGCGCACGAGGCACTTGGCGATGGCGCTGTACTTGGCGCGCAGCACGGCCTCCGGCACGCTGGGCAGCGCGAGTGCGAGCAGCTGCGTGATCTCCTGCTGGTGCGACGCCGATGCGGACTCGAGTGCCGTCATGAGCGCGGCGAAGTACTCGGTGCTCGAGATCGGCTTGCCGCTCGCGGCGCCGCGGCGCTCGTAGATCACGTCCGTGATGGCGCTCAGCACGATGTTGAGCTTGGCCTTGTGCGCGTGCGCGCCGCCTGCGTGCTTGCGCAGCTCCGTGAACGGGTCCATGGCGCCTGCAAGAGTGTGTGTATGTGTGGGGGAGGCAGCTCGTGTGGCGCGCACCGGGCAGAGCGGTGTTGAACGGAGCTGTTCGCGTTCTGCTGCTGCTGCTGCTGCTGGCAGCTTCTTGGGTGATTGACAAGCGAATGCGGCGGAGCCAGCCATTTTTTGAAACGGCGTTGGATATGAGTCTGAGGCGCACCGGAGTCGGTCTGATTCTACAACGTACTTATCGCGAGTTGTGTCGTCGAGAAGCTCACTAAGTTCGCGCTCCTCCCCTCGTCGTCTCCGAGTCGCAAGCGACCTCCCTCCCTCCCTCCGCCGCCGCCTCCGCCTCCGCCTCGTCATGCGGCGCCTCCTCTTGCGGCAGCAGCAGCTGCTGCCGCTACTGCTAGCAGCCGCCGTGCTGGTGGCGCTTTCGCTGGTCGCGCAGCCGGCGCGCGGCGACGCACAGGTCGCGCAGGTCGCGCAGGTCGCCGAGGTGACGCAGGCGCCGCCCCGGCGCTTCGCGTACGTGACGGTGCACTACGAGGGCACGTCGCGCGACGCCGAGTACGTGCTCGGCGTGCAGGTGCTGATGCAGTCGATCAAGCTCACGGGCACGCCGCACGACCTCGTGGTGCTCGCGTCCGACTCGGTCTCGGACGAGTCGAAGCGCATCTTCCGGTCCATCGGCTGCCGCGTCCTCGACGTCGCCAACATCAAGAACCCGTTCCTGGGCGGCACGCTCAGCAACAAGAACTTCATCTACACGCTCAACAAGCTCCACGTGTGGAACCTGCTCGAGTACGAGCGCGTCGTGTACCTCGACGCCGACAACGTGCTCATCCGGAACGCCGACGAGCTCTTCCTCTGCGGCCACTTCTGCGCCGTGTTCATGAACCCGTGCCACTTCCACACCGGGCTGCTCGTCGTCACGCCCGACGCGCGCGAGTACGCGCGCCTGCTCGCCGCGCTCGGGCACCTCGAGTCCTTCGACGGCGCCGACCAGGGCTTCCTCTCCTCCATGTACAGTCAGGAGCTGCGCGCGGCGCAGCTCTTCAAGCCCGCGCGCGCGCAGGAGCTGCAGCAGCAGCTCCCCAAGGGCATGCGCCTCCCCGTCGGCTACAACATCAACCACAAGTACTTCTACGAGCAGTACCACTGGAAGCTCTTCTACCTGCGCCACTTCGCCTCCATGACGTCGCCGATCAGCCCCGTCAAGGTCGTCGTCGAGTCTGCGCGCGGCATCCCGGCGCTCACGGTCGGCTTCCCCATGGCGCCGGTGCTCAAGCCGTGGTACTGGTGGGCGGCCTTCGCCTTGGACCTCAACGCGATCTGGCACGACATCCGCGCGACGCTGCCGCGCGACCAGGAGCGCTACGCGGGCGAGGAGGCGGCCAAGACGCTCGCGCGCTTCGCGCTCTGGCTCGCGCTGCTCACGGTCGTGCTCTACGCGCTCAAGCTCGCGCTGCCGATGCAGCTGCTCCGCCAGCGCTGCGCGGACCTCGCGGTGCGCAACAACAAGCACGCGCGGCGCGCGTACCTGGTGCTGCGCGTGGCGCTCGTGGCGCTCGCGGCGCGGCTCGCGCCTCGCGGCGTGCACCCGCTCGCGCCGGTGCACTACGGCTACATGCTCACGGTGCTCATGAACGTCTTCCTGCTCATCTACGCGGCGTGCGTGCTGTCGAACTTCTGGTGCCCGATGAGCCACGTCAACATGCCGCCGGTGCTCTACGTTCCGCGCTTCTGGGTCTACGTCGGCGTCTCGCTCGCGTCCGAGCTTTTCGTCGTCTGGCTGAGCACGTGGGCGGTCTTCCCGAACGTGCTCTGGCGCCTCATCTTCCTCTTCGCGAGCGTCTTGGCGTGCGGCGTCTGGCAAGTGCAGTTCTTCAAGCTGTGCCTCCACGCCGAGTTCGGCGGCAAGAAGGAGCGCCTGCGCAGCCTGTAGAGCGCGGCGCGACGGCGCACGAGACTCGGCCGAGTGTTCGTATTTATGAGGAGCGAGCGGCGTCAGCGGCTCGGGAGCGCGAGCAGCAGGAGGCGGAGGGGCGGCCGCGACAACGAGGAAGAACGAGAGCATTAGAGAACGTTAGAGCGCTGCGGCGGCGGCGATGGGAGCTACATGGACCAGAGGCGGAACGTGCAGTCGGAGCTCGAGGACGCCAGGAAGCGTCCGTTCGGTTCGAACTTGACCGACTGCAGCAGCAGCAGCAGCGAAGAGACGAGAAGCGAGATAGAGACAATAACACCGAAATGTGCGTTTGTCAGCGACTGTCCTCCGTTCGTCATCATCCTGCCAGTCGACAACAGCAGCAGCAGCAGCACCACATACCTGGACAGGGCCGTCGTGGCCCTTGAGCTCCGTAACGAGCGACTCGGTCTTGAGGCTGAAGACCTTGACGCTGCCGTCGTCGCTGGCGCTCGCGAGCACCTTGCCGCTGCGGTCGAACGCGACGCTGTTGAGCGGGTGCTGGCCGCCGTCGAGCGCCGCGCGCTCGGCGACCATGCGCACGTCCCAGACCTTGACGAAGCCGTCGGCGTCGCAGGACGCGATCGCGTCGCCCGCGAGCGAGAACGCGACGCTGTTGCACGCGTTCTGGTGGCCGTAGAACGTCTGGACGCAGAGCCCGGAGCGCATATCCCAGAGCGAGACGGTCTTGTCCCCCGAGCCCGTGCAGATGTTGCTCGTGTAGGGCTGGAAGCACACCGAGTTGACCGAGTCGACGTGGCCGCGGAACGTCTTGCGACACTTGCCCGTGGCGAGGTCCCAGAGCTTGCACGTGTGGTCCATCGAGGCGCTCACGAGGAAGTCGCCGTCGTGGTGGAAGACGCTCTCCCACACCGGGTGCGCGTGGTCCGTGAGCGTGAGCGAGCACGACGCGCTCACAAAGTCCCAGACCTTGACCGTGTTGTCGCCCGAGGACGTGGCGACGTGTGTGCCCTTGGGGTGGAACGCGATGCCCGCGAGCCAGCTGCGGTGGCCCTCGCCGCTCATGATGAGCTCGCACGTCGGCACGGACCAGAGCTTCCACGTCTCGTCGTCCGAGACGGTCGCGACGATCGGGTTCTTGGGGTGGAACGCGACCGCGGCGATCGAGTTGCCGTGGCCCTGGCACGTCTTCGCGAGTTCCATGCGCTCGACGTTCGCCGGCTCGAACCGCTTCTCCAGGAACGGGTTCGCGCCGTCGTGGGTCGGGAGCTTGGTCTCGTGCTCGCTCTTCTTGGGCTTCTTCCCGGCCGCCGCCGCCGCCGAGCTCTTGGATGTCGGCGCGTCCGCTTTCGCCTTCGAGGAGGAGGAGCCCGACCCGAGCGCCTTGAGTTGCGCCTCGAGCGCCTCCGCCTTGGCCACCTGCCGGTCGCGCTCGAGGCGCATGAGCATCTTCTCCTTCATCGAGTTCTCGTACTTGGTCTTGAGCTCCTGCAGCAGCGGCTCGTAGGCCGCCACGTGCTTCTCGAGCTTGCGGATCTTGCCGACGAGCGCGTCCTTCTCCTGCAGCACGCGCTGGTGGTGCATCTTGTGCACGTCGCGCTGGTGCCGGAACTTGTCCCACGTGCCCTTGGCGGTCTCGGTGACCTTGCGTGTTTCGTCGAGCTGCCGCCGGAGGCCCTTAACCTGGTCGTCCAGCGCCTGGTTGCGCAGGTAGATGTCCGGCACGACGCCAACGTCGTCCTCGCGGAGCTTGCCCTTGGCCACGAACTCGTACCACTCGTGGTTGAACGTGTCGAGCGTGCGCGCCATGCCGACCTTGAGGAGGAAGTTGCGGATGAAGTCGTCCACGACCGACGGCCGCACCTGCGTGTGCACGCGCGGCAGCGACGCCGCGGACGCCGACGGCGACGACGGCAGCGAGAAGCCGTCGTGGTGCTCGGGCGGCGACGACGACGTGAGCTTCTCGTCGTAGCTGGTGGTGGTGGGGAGGGAGGAGCTGCCGCCACCTGCCGCCGCGGACCGGCTCAGGTTGCGCAGCACCGCCGCAAAGTCTTCCTCGTCGTCGTCGTCGTCGCCGCCGCCAACTCCGTCGACGCCGAGCGCCGCGTCGTCCACCGCCGCGTACTCAAAGTTGTCGTCGTCGTCGTCGTCCGAGAAGGACACTTTCTCAAGCCGCACGAGCTCCTCGTCCTGGGCGGCGGCGCGTCTCGCGGGCGCCGGCGGCTGCTGCGGCATCGCCTCCTCCTGCTGCGCTGCTGCACTGCGAGGAGGTCGAGTCGACGGGGCACAAGTGACGGGTCGTCGCCTCACGTATTAGTTTAGACGACCTGCGTCGCACGCACGTGCGCTCCTCACTGCTGCTTCTCCTGCTGCTCTGCGGGTGCTGGAGACGCGGAGGTGGGTGCTGTTGGCGCTGCTGCTGCTGCTGTTGCTGCTGAAGGCTCGGATGCCACTTCGTCCTTAGCCGCCTGCTCGCGGCGCTGCTTCTCGCGCTGGTCGGCCACGAGCCGGTCGAACTGCTCCTGGAGCATCCCGCGCTGGTCCTCGACCGCCTGCTTGGCGAACGTCACGAGCAGCGCGTCGGTGCGCGTGAGCTCGAGCTGCTTGCCCTCCTTGTAGCCGTCGATGAACGCGAGCAGCACGGCCTGGCCCACGAGCAGCTTGTCGGCGACCCACGACTGCGCGTTCGTCTTGGCGGCCTCGACGTCTTGCTGCTCCATGCGCAGCGCGGCGTCGCGGCCCGTCTTGGCGATCGCCGAGAGCTCCTGGAGGTTGCTCGCGAGCGTCGCGGCCACGCCCTGCTGGCTGCGCGTGCCCGCGACCGCCGCGCGCACGTTCGCGGCCACGGCGTCCGCGTCCACCGCGTCCGTGGCGGCCGCGAGCTCGCGCCGGAGAAACGCGGCGTTCTGCTCGCCCGTCGCGCGCACCTCGCGCAGGTTCGCGAGCACCTGCGTGCCCTCGAGCCGCTCGCCGAGGTACTCGAGGTTCTGCTCGGCCGTGCCCGTCGCCTGCCCGCGCAGGCGTCGCGCGGCGTCGCGCACCTCGCGCTTGCTGCGCTCCATCTCCTCGTCGCTCGGGTCCTCGAAGGACGCGCGGTACTCGCGCCAGGCGTCGCGCACGTTGCGCGCGTGGTCCGCGAGCGTGAACTCCCAGAGGTCCACGAAGCGCGGCTGGCGCAGCTCCGCCTCGATCTCCGGCGGGTTCGGCAGCCCCGGCATGCGCTGCATCACGTACCAGTTGGCGCGCCGCAGCGTCGTCTGCGTCACGCGCACGAAGCGCTGGAAGAGCGAGTACGACTTGGCCGGCGCCGGCGGCAGCGCCATCGTGCTTGCGTGCTTCCAAACAGGTCAATGCGATAGTGAAGAAAACCAAGGAAGGCCTCGTGCACGTCACATTTGCTCATTGTGAGATCCACCTCCACCACAGATCTCCGGATGGCGCTGCGCGTGCTGCTGGCTCGCTGCGCGCGCCGAGGCGCCGCGTCGGCGCTGCTGTCGTCGTCGACCATCACTCTCACGCCGACCTCCGCGCGCCCGGCGCCGCTGCAGCTGCTGGCGACGCGCCAGTTCGCCAAGAAGGCGAAAGGCGGCAAGCAGGCGGCGCCAGCGACCGCTGCTGCGACTGCGCCGACTGCCGCCGATGGCGCGGAGGACGCCGCCGACGCCGCGCAGGCGCTCGAGCGCACGCGCAAGGGCATGACGGGCGCGGTGCTCAATTTCACGCGGCAGCTGAACCAGATGCGCCCGGGCAAGGCGGACGCCGGCGCCTTCGACGACCTCAGCGTGCAGGCGTACGGCCAGCACGTGGCGCTCTCGCAGCTCGCGCAGGTGGCCGTGAGCGGCCCGCACTCGCTCAGCGTCATGGTCTACGACCCGTCGGTGCGCGTCTTCGTCTTCACCATTCTCTTGGGAGCTGTAGGCGCGAGGGGCGCTGCTGACGGTCGCGTGTCGGCTGCTGCCTACAGCTGCTCCAGGACATCCGCAAGGCCATCGAGGCCATGAACCCGGTGTACGCGGCGCGCGAGGACGGCGCGAGCCTCGAGATCTCGTTCCCCAAGTGCGTCGGCTTGCGCTGAGCCTGCTGATGGAGAGTGAAGGTGGACAGCGAGTGAATGTGGAGGAGCTCACGTGAACGCATGCTGCAGGATGTCGATGGAGACGCGCGCGGAGCTACAGAAGGCGGCCAAGAAGCAGGCGGAGGTCGCGCGCCAGCACGTGCGCCGCGTGCGGCAGGACGCCATGACCCAGGCCAAGAAGCTCAAGGACGCGGTCTCGGAGGACGACGTCAAGCGCCAGACGGAGCAGATCCAGAAGCTCACGGACGACGCCGTGAGCGAGATCGGCAAGCTGCTCGCCGCCAAGGAGAAGGACCTGGCGGCCGTGTAGACAGACGCGCTGACGTTCGTTGGCTCCACGCACGCTCGACACCCGGACGCTTCGCCTTGAACACCACTGCGTGGTGGCCCCAAGAGCGCTCTTCGTCCGCCTCTCGCCTCTTGCTGCTGTCTACAGGATGCTCCACTGGTTGCGCACCCGCACGGTGCCGTGGCGCACGAAGCGCTTGCGGTCGTTCAGACACACGAGCAGCTGGCGCAGCACCGTGTCCTTGTACGGGTGGATGAGCTCGTACGGGATCGTCGCGAGCTTGGCGAGGCACTCGAGCGCGTCGTGGCGGTCGAGCGCGCTGGAGCTGCGATCGAGCAAGAGACGACGACGACGATGTGAGCCCCCCTTCCCAGTGTCCGCGAAGCGCAGGCGACAGCCCCTCACGTACCCGTGCTGCGCTTGCTTGAGGAGGCCCGGGAAGACGTCCTTGAGCAGCGGCTTGACGCTCTCGACGGACTCGAACAGCAGCGCCTTGAACGTCTTGATCGCGGGGCTCCCGACCTCCGGCGAGTCCGAGTTGATCGCCTGCACCATGAGCGGGAAGATGCTCGCGAGGTGCGGCAGGTAGATCGCCTTGGGCGAGTTGGACACGACGTACGCGAGCGCCACGAGCGCCTCGACGCTCTCGGCCGCCGCGTGCGACCGGATGAAGTCCACGAGCGCCGGGTACACGAGGTCGAACATGCGCTGCCGGTACAGGAACTGCGCTCACTCACACACACACTGTTAGCTGTTGCCATCCCCAGCACCACGTCGCAGCCGCCACCCTCGCTGTTCGCAACGACGCACCGTGATGAGCGCGCCGCACTTGCGGTTGAGCACGTCCGGGTACTCGGTCACGAGCAGCTTGAAGCTCGTGGCGACCGCCATGCGCATCGGCGCCGCGCGCTGCGGCGACGTGAGGAAGCGGCAGAGGAAGAGCAGGCACGCCGGCGCGTGCTCCTTGTGGCCGCGGATCACGAGCGCCTTGGCGATCCAAGCGTAGATCTGCAGCGCGGCGCGGCGCACGCCGAGCGCCTGGCCCTCGTCCAGGATGATCGCGGACAGCGTGCGCTCGAGCAGCAGCGAGATGAGCGCGTCGAACTCGTCGCCGTCCGACATCTTGTTGACGATCGACGCGAGCGACTTGGCCGCCGACAGCGCCGCCTCGGCCGTCACCTGCTGCAGGCGCGCGTCGGTCGCGGCCGACGGGCTCCCGAGCTGCGCGAGCTCGAGGAGCGTGTTGATCACCCGCGGGGTCTCGGGCAGCGCGATGCTCCGGTTCGCCGAGTTGATCACGGCCGAGAAGAGCGGCACGAGCTGCAGGAAGGCCGGCGTGGCCGCCCCCGAGCCACTGCGCTGCGTGCCCAGGAACGCCGCCACCGCCGCGTTCGCCAGAAGCTGCTGCGAGTCGGTCGACACGCTCTGCATCGGCGTGCGGAAGACGCGCGCGCAGGCCGCCAGCATCGGCTCGCTCAGCAGCGCCGCCTTGCCCGCGGCGTCCACCGCGCTGTTGGTGACCGCGGCGAGCAGCCGGAAGACGATCGCGGCGTTCGCCGGGCCGGCGGCGACGCAGAACTCCATGCTCGCCGCGTCGTCCGCGTTCAGCTCGACGATCGTCGCGACGGCGCTCAGGATGCCCTCGGCGCGGCTCGCGGTGTCCACCAAGTGCGCCTTGCCGTCGACGTCGCGGACGCAGAGGTCGACGAGCCGGACGGTCGTCGCCTGGAAGATCGCGGGCTGCTGCGAGAGCTGCGTGATCGAGTCGAGCGCGTCGTGGAAGAAGGCGTCGTGCGAGCGGCTCGAGGACGCGAGCACCGCCCGGATGCCCTCGCTCGCCGGGTCCTGCTTGATCGCCCCCATGAGCCGCGCGAGCGAGATCTCCATCACGAACGCCGCGTACAGCGTCACGGTCGCCTTCTGCTTGATCGTCGAGATCGCGCGCAGGCTCTCGAGGCACTCAGCACGCACCGCGGGGCTCGCGTCGAGGATGAGGAACCGCGTGAAGAGCCCGACGAGCGTCTTGACGTGCTCCGGGTCGACGATCGGCGACGGCGGGAACGTGATGAGGTGCGCCAGCGCCTGGATCGCCGCGCACTTGGCCGTCGGCGAGCTGCACACGCCGTCCTTGGCGTTCAGGAACGCCACGAGCGGCTCGATGAGCGCGAGCGCGTGCGGCCGCATCGGCTGCGCCGCCGCCGACTGGTCCACCTCGCGGTCGATCGTGTCGACGACGAGCAGGATGCGCGCGAGCGACGCCTCGCACTTGGACGTCGTGCTCGCCGCGCTCTCCTGTAACTGCTGCACGAGCAGCGGCACCGACGCCTCGAGGACGTGCGCGAAGCCGAGCACCGAGTCCTGGCCGAGCGCCGCGAGCACGCGGCCGGCCGAGACGCTCACCATCGAGTCCGCCGCGTGGCCCGCGAGGTCGCTCGTGGCGCGCGCCGTGAGCTCGACGACGAACTTGCTCCAGGCGTACGCCGCGCCGCCCGCTTCGCGCGTCTTGGCGCGCCCGATGACGCCGGCGAAGCGGGAGATCGCGGCGAGCGCCGCCGCGATCACCTCCTTCTGCTCGCCCTTGACGACCTCGTGGTAGAGCGCGTTCGCGATCGCGTGCATGTGCAGCAGCAGCACGTTGATCGCGTACGCCTCGCAGCAGAACACGAGCGTCTGCAGCGCGTCGAGCTTGGCCTCGACGACCGTCGACGCGAGCTTCTCGAGCAGGAACGGCACCGCGTGCTTGGCGAGCACGTCCGCGGCCGCGAACGCCCGGCGCAGCGACAGGATGAGCTCCTCGGACGTGATGCCGTACGGGTCGTTCGGCGGCGGCGTGAACGTGATGGGGAAGTAGCACGACACGACGTCGAAGTAGTGCTGCAGCAGGCGGTCGTGGCGCGCGAACACGGGCGCGAGCTGCGCCATGAGCTCGCGCGCGACCTGCAGGCACAGCAGCAGGTTGCGCGGGTCCTTCTCGCCCTCCATGGCGTCCAGGAAGCCCTGCGCGAAGCGGCGTCCGGCGTCCTCGTCCTTCTCGCCCGCGCCGCCCGGCGGCGGCAGCGCCACGAGCGCGGCCACGACGTTCGGCTGCGCGAGCGCGAGCTGCATGAGCTCGAAGCAGCGCTTGCGCAGCGCCTGGCCGAGCTGCGGCACGTGCAGCGTCGAGACGACGCGCTGCACGAGCGCGAGCAGCGGCGCGGCGGTCGGGAGCTTGCGCGCGTGGTTGCTCGCGAGCGCCAGCAGCGCCTGCAGGCAGGCGGGTGCGCTCGGGAAGTCGGCGAGGCGGTCAGCGAAGAAGTCGAGCAGCAGCTGCACGGCGCTGGGCGTGAGCGGCAGCTCCGGCAGGCGCGCGAGCACCTCGGCGAGCAGCTGCGTGGCGCGCGCGCGGCGCTTGTCGTCGGCGCTCGTGAGGTGCGGCCCAAGCGCCTGCACGAGCGCCTCGACGCTCACGCGCCGGTGCACCTGCATCACGACGGTGTTGAGTCCCGTCTTGTGCGCGCCGTCGTCGTTCTCCGGCGCCACGAAGGCCTCGATCGCGGGCGCCAGCGGCGCGTCGAGCGTGAACATCGTCGTCCGCCGCCAGTGAGGAGCTCCTCGACGTCCGAGATTGTGAAAGAAAGAGATTGTACGACCCTCGGTTTTGTCACTATCGGGTTTGGAGCAACACAACAATGTTGCAAATCAATGCGTCAAAGTTGATCATACGGTAGCATCCGCTCTACGACGGCACGTGGAACGCCGAGCTGCTCGCGATGTGCTGCCGGCAGATCGGACACGACGGGCGCGGGAGGCGCTCGACGCACTCGCTGCAGTAGATGTGGCCGCACGGGACCAGCACGCGGTCGACCTTGTTCTCGAGGCAGATCGCGCACACGAGCGAGTCCTGCGCGTCCTTCTTCTCGCGGATCGCGTCGTCGATCTGGGCCGACGCCACGCGCCGCCCCTCCTCGGCTTGCTCCAGCCGCTGCCGGAGCCGCAGGTTCTCCTGCAGCAGCTCCTCGTACTCACTGCTCAGCGAGACGTTGAACCGCGCCAGCATGTCGTTCACGACCGCGACGACGTTCGCCGCGGGCACGACGCCCGGCGCGCTCGAGTGGCTCGGCAGCGGCGAGGTGCTCAGGACCAGTGCTGCAGGGAGCTCCGCGCGGCCGCCGCCGCCCGCACCCTCGATGGCGACCCCGACAGCGCTCTCGACAGCAACCGCTTCTCCGCTCGACGCGCTGGAACTGCCGCCTTGACGCGCCGTGCGGAACGTGAAGATCTGGCTGCTCGGACACCACTTCGTCTGCGACTTGGAGACTCGCACCTCGCAGTTGCTGACACCCGTGTCCGTCTTCTCCTCCTGCACGATCTTGGCGTACCGGAGCTCACCGGCGACTTCGACGGCGACGAGCTCCCCGGGGAAGTGCGAGCGCAGCGGCGTCAGCTCCACCGCCGCTTGGTCCGAGTCAGCGAGCGGCTCGCCGACCACGCCGCGCAGCTTCTCCACGATCAAGTCCGTGTCTTCACACACGTTCATGAGCTGGAGGACCGACGCGATCTCCATGGCGTCACACGTGAGGATGGACTCGACGCTCGAGCACTCTTGCAAGACGCCGCCAAGCAGCTGGTTGATGCAACTGGCGACCACCTGGCTCAAGCGGAGGCCGCGCTGCGCCTCCAGCGTGCGCTTCGCGACGTACACGGCGAACGCACTCTGGTCGAGGAACGACAGGCTGCTCGTCGACGCCGAGTCTCCCGTCACGTCCACCCGTCGTTCGGGATGGTCCAGGCGGGCGACGAAGCGCGACTGCAGGGTGTCGACGTACTTGACCTCGAACTTCCCCAGCATCACGATGCGGCGGTTGATGTCGTCGAAGTCGGGGATGAAGCTGAAGGGCTCGCCGAGTGTCGCCTTCTGCTGCTGCACCGTGATAATCTTTCGCACGCCGTTCCCGAACTGCTGCGACGCGAGCACCGCGTTGATGTGTCCGACGTTGGCGCATGGTGGGAGGGTCTCGACAGCCCCGCCGCCGAGCTCCTCTGTCACAATCGCGCTGATCCCAGGCACGCCGAGCGTCTGGCACCACCGCGTCGAGATCCTCGAGTGCACGACATGCAGAGCCGACAAGTTGATGCGCGCGCACAGCCACGGAGCGTCGTTGTACGCCATCTGCGACACGGGCTGCATCACCGAGAACGTCGACGGGAGGTGGACGCTCGTCTTCGCGTGCGCCGACAGAACCTGGCTGTTGTCTGCCAGCACATCCACGAGCAAGTTGACGATACGCGAGACGGCGACCAGTTCGTTCAGGTTCAGCGCCTTCCCTCCGCACTCTGCGTGCAGGTCCTGCAGCAGCACGACGTAGTCCTCGATCTCAGGCACGTCCTTGGAGCCCAGGCGCCGAAAGAGCGTGTCGTACGCGCCGTACGCTCGCGGCACCTCGTACATCAGCGGCGCGAGGTTCTCGCCCAGGTGGAAGTACAACCGCGATCCCTTCACGAGAGACGAGCCGATCGGGACGATCGCTGCATCTCGGATCTGCTGTTGCTCCTCAGCGCACAGCAGCTCCCACGAGTTCTGAAGGTACTTGAACATCTCCTGGAAGACTTCGACCATCGGGACGTGGAACTGCCAGTGCACCGTCGAGGGTTGGTCGCCGGCTGTCCCACCGGTGATGCGGAACAGGTGCGCGAGCACTGCATCCTTCTCTGGAGGCGAAACGATGCTCAGGCGACTCCACAGAATCCGAGGTGGCACCACCGAGCCGAGCAGCACGGGCTTGCTCGTGAACACGAGTGCTTGGTCGTCTGGCGTGGCGCACTCCGAGTACTTGACGATCACCGTGTGCGCGTTGAGGCCTCCGGACGACGTCGAGTAGTTGTAGCAAACAGCCGGGACGAACGCAATGTTCGAGACGGTCTCGAAAAAGTTCCGAGAGCGATCGAAGCGCTCAAAGTTCTGGGTGAAGTACTGGTGCAGCGCGATTGCCAACGTCTCGTCCTCCGTGAGGAGCTCCCGCTTGTTCGACAGAAGCGCCTCGATCCGCTGTGCACAGCCGATGAATACATCCACTGTGATCTCGCTCACGAGCCCGATCTCCCCCATCAAGTCGAGCCACTCGAAGCTGTGGTACTCCGCAGCCGGGAACTGCTCCGGGACATCGCGGTAGATCGTCGCGAGCACCTTGTTCCTCGGGTCGAAGAACGCACTTGCTGGCTGGTAGACTCCGTTGGCGTCTCGAAACAACGGTGTGCCCTTGAGTCTCGTTGTCAGTTCCGAGTCGCCGCGCAGAGTCGACCACTTCTGCCTGATCATTCCCAGTATGATGTCGCGCTGCTCCACCGAGAGCTGGCTGTACATCGGCAGCAAGAATATCAACAGCTTCGCGTAGCTCATCTCTTGGACGCCGAGATCTCTGTAGAACCCCGTCAGTCGCTGGTTCATCATGAGGAAACTCTGGCGGGCGTTCGGCGGCAGCGGGATCACCGCCAAGTCGATCTCCGACGGAACGAGGTAGAATTCGCCCGTGTCGATCGAGCTTGCCACGTGGCAGATGTTCACGAAGATCGGGAGCTTCTTGAGCATGTCCAGGTGCATCCGATTGAACCCGCCGTGGTTGTTGCTGTGGAAGCTGAAGAACTCGGCGAGGAACGTTGCATCCGCCTCGTTCGTGCTGCTCCACGTGATCCCGCTCCACTCAGCAGTCGCCAGACAGTCGAGCACCGAAAGCGCCATGTCCCGGCTCGAAGGAACCAGGTCGCTCTCCTGTCCGCTAAAGAACGACAGCTCGATCATCGCGGCGTTCAGGCGCGTCAGCACGCCGTGGAGCGTCTCTCGCGTGCAGTACTCCACGTCCACGATTTCCTCCACCATGTCGATCAAGACGGCTTCTTCATGCTCGCTGATTCCCGAGGTCGCATCTTCCACGTCGCCAGGATCCGCATCTGGCGCCGCGTACTCGAACGGTTCGTCTGTGGCTGCGTCTGAATCGGCGACGTCAATCAATCCAGCGGTTTGTAGCAACTCCATCGGCTCATCGACATTCGCGGTCAGGGAGCGTTGCTGATCCGGTGCGGACGCCTCTTCTTGTCCTCTCGTATCTTCGTCGCTCTTCTCCTCTTCCTCGTCCGAATCGCTCGCGCCGCCCTTCTCAAAGGCATCTTCGTTGTCAGAAGCGTGCTCGACCAGCTCCTCGCTCAAGAGCTTCTTCTTCGACAGCTCCATCAGTTCCCGCCGCTCTCTCTCGAGATCTGCCAGCATATTTTCGTGTTTCTCAGTTGCCATCTTGAACCGGAGCGAGACGTCATCGAGGATGCTGAGTTCGCCTGACTCGCGCCAGACGCAGATCGCGGCGTCAGGCTTTCCGCATGTGACCAGCCGGGATCCCTTCACTGGTATCAACGGCCACAGACGGAAGTACCCCAGGGATCGGCGCTCGAACCGCACTTCTTGCCAGAAACGATGCAGCCACAACCGGTCGACTTGGCTCGGGTCATCGGGATCCCAAGCCACGACGTCTTGGCTCCTCCAGCTCGATGGCAACACCTGGTCGATGTGATCCGACAGCGTCTTGATCGAAAAGTGCGTCAAGCCCATCACGGTGACGAACCGACTGTCCGAGAAGTATGCGTGTAGGCGCTGACGAGCCTCCAGCGACACGAACATGCTTGCTCGCGGCGCCAGGAGCTGCGCTTGGTTGAACGTGCCGAGCACAAAGCCGCTTCGCTGGTTCACCCGGATGACACCGACACTGCCGTCTTGGAGAGGAAGCAGCGGCAGGCCGTTGAACTCGGACCAAAGCGAGCTGGTTTCGCTCGGCAGAGGGAACTGCAAATCACTCAGACAGTACTCCAACAGCGGCAGGCACACGCTGGAGTGGATGTCCGACGCTCGCATGCGGTGCAGCGATCGTCGCATGCCTCTCGGAGTCAGCTTCTGAATGCGCGATGGTAGAAGGCGAGAGCAGTCTGCAAGGATCAACTGCGGAATAGTGAAGGCTGGGAAGTGCAGTTGCGCGAACGACGCGACCTGTCGACATACACCAGTTCGTCAGTTTGTCAGTTATTGAGGCGAGAGGGTGGTGCGCTTGCAGACAAAGCCATTCAGATTCACCGACCTGGATGTCCAAGCTCGAGAAATCGATGATGAAGCCACCGCTCAGAGCCCGGTAGCTCCCATCCGTGCACAAGAACAGCTCGTGAGTGGCCAGGCTCTGGTACATCCGCTCCTGAACCAGCGCACCAAGTTCGTTTGGATCCGGAAACTGCAAAGCACACAGCATCCAGCTCAGTCTCTTGCTCACACATGCGAGCTCCAGACAGCAACGGCAGTAGGGTACTGTACCCACCTGCGTGAGACGCGGCCACACGTTGTACAGAGACTTTGGATGCATCGCGCCAAACTTTCTCTTCGCGACGAACAGGAGCTTCATGTACGCGTCGACCGCACCGTCTTCAAGCAGCGTTCGGTTCCAGGTGGCCTTCACCTGCGACTCGCTCCCGTTGACCGTACCGCTGCTGAATCCGCTACCGCTTGTAAACGGAGACGAGACGAGCAAGCTCTTCTCCTTCATCGCCTTCTTGAAGCACCCGTTGACATGCACTGGTAGCCCGATCCGCTGTCCGGTATCCACAATCTTGTACAGACGGCCATGTAGCGGAGGTGCCGGATTGCTGTCGCGGTACAGGTGACACGCAATGCTCACGTACGGCGTCGAGTTGAGCACCTCGTGCACCGGCGAGCATGCCAAGTCGCGGGTCCGTCCAGCACCGATGTTGTCGCACAGCAGCCATGTGTCGCGGAAGTGCGCGTTGTTGATCTCGAGCTTGACCTCGAACTCCACTGTGTTCTCGGGGACGACCGGACTCTTGAAGAAGCTCTGCAGCGAGAACTTCTTCTTCCACTCCGTGCTCATCCGCGTCGCGTTTCTCCTCTTGAGCGTCTCATGAGGCGACGCCAGTCTTGCGTCCGCATGGCACCACCTGTCATACTCGGACTTCTTCCCAATACTCCAAGTGGAAACATGGTGCACGCTTTCCGTGAAGACCAGAGCGGAGGCGATTTGCCTCTCGATCGTAAGTACCAGACCCTTCATCTCGCGTGGCACAAACGAAGAGAGCTTCGACGCGGTCGTTCTCCACGGAAAGCGAAGCAGAGTGCTCTGCGTCCCTCGCGTGACGTTGCCCGAGCACGAGGGCAAGTTGCAAAACGGCAGAAGCTGGTCCGGATACCCCACAAAGTCCTGCTCGAGCACGTCGTACCGGCGACCAGCCGGTCCAGCTGATGATCCCGCCGACGACAGGTACACTCCGGTGGGGTCCAGCACGTAGAAGCCGTTGCCACTGAGGATATGCATGCAGTCGGCAACGAAGAAACCGCTGAGGAAGCCTGCTCGTGAGGACTCTCCTCCAAAAAGCGCGCTCACGTCGCTCGCGCTGAGCACCAGTCCGTGGATGTGAACGCAGATGGCTTCGTCCTGCAAACTTTGCATGGACGGCTGGATGACTCGTTCGGACGGGTGGTGTCGGTAGTCGATGTAAACGTCCACTTCGGTTCCACCTCGCCGCTCGGCTGCGAGGAGCATCTCGGACAGGAACGTCGAGCACCATTCAGTGAACCTCTTTGGCAGGATGCTCTGGAGAGAATCGACTGGCGGACACGTGATCTTCGTACTCCGCGCGCTCTGCTCGGCGTGCTTGGCATGCAGTGACGTCGCCCCAAGGGCGACAGCAACGTCTCGCGGGATTTCTTTGCTCACGAAGCTGCATCCTTGGCGAATGCTGTGCGACTCGTTCCACACCATATCGTCATACGTCAGCCGCACGGATAGCTCGAGGTGGCTCGACGCATTGAGGAGAACGCGCTGCTGAGGCTGAAGTCTTGAACCGGCAGTCCGCAGCGCCTCGATGTTTTCTCCGAGCAGCGAGTACACGCGGACGCACGCTTTCACGTGCTCACCTCCCAGCTTCTGGTTCCTCGGCAACCGCGCCAATACGTCGAGGTAATCGTCGAGCCCAAACGACTCCTTAATGCTGAACTTCTCCAAGAACGTACGCGAGACGATCGCTTCTGGAGGAGCGACAAAAAGCAGCGGCTCGAGCATCGGATCGGCTTCGTACGCGACGCAACTCGGTCGCGTGAAGCACTTCCCAGTCCAGATCCACGGCGCATCCGACAGCTTCTGGTACACCGTCTCGAAAGCCGCGTTTTCCTCGCGCTCCCTTGCTTCATCGAGCAGCAAGTACAGTTCTTGCGCTTTCAGGACCATGTGCTTGAGCTGCCCAGCGAGTACAGATGCCGACAGGCTCGAGTCACTCCTTTCGGAGTTCAGTCCGATTGCCTCGAGTTGCGACGCCAGTTGGAGCACCTCCACTTGTTGCTTCCACCCGAACGCCGTGACGAGAACGTCAGAGGTGAGCAGCTCCGCCATGATGTTCTTGCTGGACGAGCACAACCACTTCGCAGAGCAAACGAAACATGATGTCAGAGACTACGAGTCGTACACGATATCCACACGAATCGTAGGAACGCACCGCATCCTTCTCTGGACGGGTGTCGAGGGCATTCGACAGGCGCTTTCGACGCTCCTGCTCGTGATTGCTCTTCCACGGCATGCTGCTGTCTGGAGGTGCGGAGTGAACTGGCAGCCACCGCGTGCTCTTGAGCGCATCCACAATCTCGTCGATGCTGTCCACGCGGGCTTCTGCATCGCCAGTCGCTGGAGTCGCCATTTCGTCAAAGTGGCTGTTGACGATCTTCACCAGACTCACTGCCTTCGTCCACGCGAGCTCGACAGAGGCCGCGTCTCCTGCCGCATACAGCGCCTCGACGGATCGAGCGCTCTCCAGGATTGCGTGACACGACAAGCTCGTGCGCAGTCCTAGCGACCGCAAGATATCAACAATGTCCGGCGTGGAGAAGGCATCGCTCGGCAGACTCGTGCTCCCGACCAACTCGCTCAGCTCTTTGCTCGTCGGATCGTGCAACTCGCTGATGCGCCGCAGCACTCGCTTCCGAGATGGAATCACTGGCAGCGACTGTAATTTCTCGCGGAAGGTCGAGTCCTTGCGTTGGTGGAACGGAAGAGACACCAGAGCTTCAACCACGACCTCGTCCACGAGAGCTGGGTCGTTCGCGTCCAGCACCGGAAGGCGCGGAAGTACGTGCGCCATCAAAATCGCTGTGTACGACCACTCGTCGCACTCCAAGTCGCGGAAGAATTTTCGCATCGCATCACTGTCGACTACAAAGAAGCCTTCATCCAGAACGCGCTGGTTCGCGTCCGATGCAGGGACTATTCGTCGCTGGCGAAGCGTCGAATACATACGCTCCGGCTCCTGATTCGTCGTCACCAACTCCACGCCGTCTTCCACCCGGTAGGCGCTTCCAGTATGAACGGGGAAGATTGGGAGGTCTTTAAGCGTCTGGAGACACTCGTCAGAGATCGCGTCCACTCCGTTCCCTGCAAAGAACTCGCAGAGCGTTTGCCGCTCTGTTGGAGTGATTGAGGAAAACACTTCCTCGAAGTGTCCCCCCGGGTGCTTCGTTCGGGACTTGCTCACAGCGAGAAGAAGTCCGTCGGAATCAAACTTGAACGCAGCGCCGGTGTTCAGCAGCCACGCCATGCTCCGCTCTCCGTGGATGAACGACGCGTCGATAACGAAGATCCCGACCTTGCTCAAGATGTTCGAGATCCGCGACTCGAGGTCTGGTGATAGCGAGCCAATTTGGCTCACGAGCAAGCATGGGTCCGCGGTGAGAGCCATCCAGCCCACGTCCGACGAATCAGGCGTCACCACAGAAATGATCGGCCATTTCTTCACCACCTTGTCATCCATCGCTTCGCCCGACACCAAGTTCAGCTCGAAGTACTTCCACCACTTTCGCAACCAGTCATGATTCACACGGCCGGATACACTTGCTTTCGCGATCTCGAGCGCGAACACGCCGTAGCTGTCACCCGGTGTCCGCTTCCAGCAGCCCGGGAACAGCTTCGGGAAGAAGTGCTGTGCGATGATGTCCACGCTGAGCTTTCGCACATTCGACATCGAGTACAGCGTCGGGAGCGCCTCGAAGTACTGCTTGTACTCGCCCGCGATCACGACGTTTGAGAACGACGCGAGCAGTTCCTCTTCGATCGGACTTCCAAAGTAGAGCATCGAGTCTGCGTCGACCTCGCGACTGCAGCGGAATGTGCCAAACGTGCCGTTGCGCAGCGGAAGAAGCGGAAGACCATGCAACAGCTCGCACGCTGTCGGCAACCCGTTTGTTCCTGCTGTGCAGAACTCCACCACACGCGAGACGAGCTCGCTCGAGAGGTGGGGGAGGAAATCACCATGCTTGACCATCGTGCAAAAGAACGCCGGCGTCATCGAGCCGCGCACTGCGTCAAGCTGAACGAGCAGCTCTCGCAACGGCGCGGGGGTGTGGATCGTCGCGACCGAGGTTGTTGCCAGCGCAAGCTCCAATGGCTCCCACCGTGCAATCGTTGTGTCGATCACAACGCTCGACTTTGGCGCGACGTAGCGGCGAATCGGTGTCGATGCCTCCTCCGACGCAACCGGAGAGACCGCGAAGACAGGCTTGTTCTCCATTGCTCGGAAAAGCGAGCGCACGACTGTTGCCCACGGCCCTGCAGGCAACTGGCTCGGGAAAAACGAGAAGTACTGCTCCATGTCGTCGTCGCAAACGTTCCTGGCGTGCAACAGGAATGACAGGTACGCTGGCGCCACTGCATCTCGCAAGAGACTCTCGTTCCAGTCCGACCGGAGCTTGCCATCACCAGTCATGTCGTCGCCGTGCCAGATGTCTCGCCGGTTCGACGACAGCTCGAAGTATCCGTTGATGTGCACAGGGAGTCCGGTCTTGACCGGGAGCGGCAAGAAGCAGAACGCTCTGCCCTCCACAGGCGCAACCCCGATGCGACCAGCGATCCCAGACCACGGAATCAGCTTCAGCGACTCGTTCTCCGCTGCACATGCGATCTCTCGGGCTCGACCGCCACCAAGCTGATTGCACACAAGATACTTCTCCACCGCGACTGTTCTCTCCAACGTCTTCCCGGACGACAAACCCACGCTCGATCGCCCGTTTTGCACTCTGCTGATACACTCGTGAAAGTCTTCGTGCTCGTACGAGCGAATGTGCACGACTTGCGTCACCGATGGCAGCTCGCTCTCTGGAGTTCGGCGCAGATGGGCGTAGAAAGCCCGCTTGGAAAGAACCCCAGCGGTTGCTGGTGCATGCGAGCTGACCGACGTTGCCATGAACTTGTCGATCTGCCGCCACGATTCGCCTCGATCTTCGGCAGGAACCTCCGCGCCGTAGAGCAACACTGGAGGCTGGTCGATGTCCGTTTGGATGTACACATCCACCTGCCTCACGTTTCGCAAGAAGAGCATCGTCGACGCGATCGACTCCTTGAACGCGCAAAACAGCTCGAGGATGTCTGCCGGCGAGTACGCGCGTCGCTTGATCTCGCTCACTTCCGCAAGCGCAGCATGGCGCAAAGGGAAGCGGAAAAGCGTTCCCTTGTAGTGGTGCTTCAAGTCGCAACCGAACACGTTCTTGAACGGTGCGAACTGATCTGGAAACTGAGCAGGCAAGTCCGAGTCTGCGAACCGAACCTTGATGCCAGGGTTTGCTGCCGAGATCCCAGGCAGATGAGTCGCATGGGGATCGAATATCACTGTTGCAGTACACATGTTGTAGCGGGCGTCAGCGATGAATGCCAACACTGAGCAAAACCAAGATGGTTGCAACCCAGTTTCGTACCGATTGACTTCGCCGACACAATCGCAGGCAGGTCCGTGAAGTGGTACACTGAGTTGAAGCCAAGTCCAAACCTGCCAGTCGTGGTGGCTCGCTGGAGTTTGTTCGCTTGCCCGATTCTCGCGAGGTTGATAAAGTCGTTGTCGCTGAACTCGGCGTCGTTGTACTGTGGACAGATCACAACCCATTAGCATTCCATTCACGACTCCAGGCAGCGCACACGCATCACGAGTCGTACGTACGCAGTACAGCGCTGGACCTTGCCACTTCGCCATAGTGGGGCTCAGCAGCGACGACACGCCGTACGTCGCACTGTTGAACAGCAGAGATACTCGGCTCGCTCCGGCGTCGTCTGCATTCTGAATCAGCTCGCTGATGATGTTTGGTCCGTCCGGATACTGTTCGAGGATGTGCGAGATGCGCTTCGTGAGCGCTTCTGTCTGACCGAACGCCTCAACGCCTCCATCCGATCGGAACAGCGACGAATCAGTTTGGTTCGTGTGAAGAAGGTGACTTCGCAACGACTTGCATCCGAGCTTGTGCGCGACCTCGTTCGAGATCTTCGGGTGGACGAACCGCAGCCGGTCCACTCCCGCGCCTCGTCCGCTCTCATCCAGCCATGGAGTATCGTCGAACGTGAGTCTCGCAGTATGAAGGAGAAGTCCAGTTGAGTCTGGCGCGAACAGCTCGTAGTCGGAGTGGTGGGGAAGCACGTCACTGATCAGTTGGAGCAAACTGATCGCGGTCACCAGCTCATCGCTTGAGAGCGCGATTGTAGGTTCTGCTGCTCCGTCCTGCGATTCGAGTGGCTGCTGACACTTCGACTGCATCGCGCTGAGCACGTGAACGTAGTCCGCCAGTGAGAACCGTTCTTGAACGCCAAGCGCTTTCCATAACGGCCGGAAGTGAACCAGCTCACTTGGGATGTTGAACAGGTACGGTTCAGCGATCACCTGCGCGCTCATCGCGACTTGGGTGGAGCTCACGAAGCGTTTCCCGACCCAAACGTACTTGGAGTGCCCATATAGAACAGACAGCACGTCTTGCCGTCTTGCAGCATCGCCTTGGCTCTCGAAAAAGTCTGACAGGATCTTGTAGATGCCGTACACCGCAGACCAAATCACCTGTGTGTCCAAGTGGCCGCTTGTTCCCGCTGTGTAGGCATCGAAGTTCTCGGAAATCTGCTTCAGCTGGAAAGCGATCACCTCAACCGGCACCGGCGCGTTCCAGCCGAACGCAGCACTCATCTTCTCCGAGTACACCACACCGTTGATGATGTGGAATCGCGCCGAGCAGAGCCAAAAGAGCTTCGCTGGACGAGACTTTTGCGGAGTTGTCACGATCGTCTCGTTCTCGCCCTTCACGTGCAGCGGTGCAGCTGGGTGAGGCTTCTCAGTTGCCACGGGAACCCACTCGATGACTGCAAGTTGAGTCGCGAATGCCTCGATTTCCTGCCTCTCTCGAATCTGCTGCTCCAGCAGCTCAGCCTCGGACGCCTGCGTAGTCAGCGCTTCGTTTTGACTTGGCAAACCGAACGACCGGAGAAATCGCAGCCCCTTCGCCTTCATGTTCGTCTTCGCTCGCTTCGGTTTCTGCGCCGATTCTACGCTCATCAGCTGCTCCATGTGCGCATCAAGGTACTTCAGGAGTGCACCAGCCCGGCTTCGCAACTGCACAACCTTCGTGGCTGCATCGTCACGATCTGGATCGCTAGCCGCCACGCCGTGACGGAGTCTGATCTGCTCGTTTTCAATCGACATAGCGAGAGACAAGATGGAGCGACGGGAAATGGTTCGCTGGAGCCCGAGCGACCGGAGAACGGACAGAGGTTGCGCGTCCTGCAGCTCGGACGCCGGAAAGAACGAGTCGTCCATGAGCTCAGCGAAGTCGTCGATCTCGGGGTCGTAGAGATCAGCGATCGACTTCAACTCGCCCGACGCGGTCGGGAAGATTGTCGCAACCTCGATGATGCTCGACAGCCTCCCCTGCGAGTCTTGACCGAGCAGCACGTTCAACTCCAGCAAGAGTTGGTAGATGAACTCGATCCTGGATTCGTGTGGCAGGAGCTGGAAGCGCGGGATCAGGTGGTTCACGAAGAAGTCAACCTTGGAAACTGCACGCACGCCCAATCTCGACAAGAACTTCCACATTGCCGTGTCACTCTCCCTCACGTAAATGAAGCCGTCGTCAAGGAACTTCCAGGCGATCCCCATGCACATCAGCATCGGCGAACTGTTGTCGCGAATCTCGCTCTCCAAAGATGTGAACACTGGCGCATACTCGCTGGAAATCAGCACTTGCGCGCGATCCTCCGACTCAGCTTCGATCCAGCTCAACTCGTTCTCTTTCATCCCCCCAGAGCGCTGAAATCCGTGGTAGATCGGTAGTTGCCGGCACACTCGCAGTTGCTCCACATCAAGATCTTCCAGGTGCGCCGACATCAGAAATGCTCGCAGCTGGTCTCTGTCGGTCACATCTGCGTTCTTGAACACGCTCATCATCGATCTCGGAGCTCCATTCTGCGCAGTGCTGACCAGAGCACCAACGCACGACAGCACGCCCGCTGGAGTTGGCTGGTGAATGTGCTGCCAGACACTCGGGTCCGGGTTGAAACTGGAAAGCAGACTCGGAAGCAGCAATCGCACCTCGAGCCGCTGGAGACAACGCAGGCACCCAGGAGGAATGAGCTCCGACGCGATCACGCCGGAGGATTTGCTCAGCGTCGTCAGCACGCCAGCCGAGGTCGGGACGATCGGCCACTTGTCTTGAAGAATGTTGAGGTGAGGGCTCGGGCCGATGTACTTCCATAGTTGCCGAAACCATCCCGCTGTCGGATCCTCGTCGCTTTCGTGGTCCCACGGCACCGACGCCTTGCCGTACCACCCAGACGGCAACACGATCGCGAGCATGTCCTCAAACCCCTGGAAGTCCATCTTCTTCACGTTCAGCTGCTGGTGCGCCTGCTCGGACGACAAGATCGCCGCCGACTTCGCCGACAACGCGTCAATCGCCACCAGATTTGACCTCGCAGACGCCAGCAGCGCCAGCTCCTCTGCATTCGGAATGAGGTAGACAGCACCGCCTCCAGCGCTCGCATCTTGCTGTGTCGATGGGTTCGGGTTCTGGAACAGCCAATTCAGTCCTGCTTCCACGTCTTGCCCGCCGACCACCTCCAACGCGCGAATCGAGTGCTGCCTTGAAAAACCCATCGAGCACAACTGGCTGAGTGCGTCCAGATCCACGCGCGACTGGCTCTCGAACGTAACCAAGCTGCCCTCGGCGACCGGCAAGTAGTTCACTCCGACGAGCGGCTGGAGATCGCGACCCGCGAGGTCGCTCAGCATGAACTCGAGCACGCATTGGATAGCGTCAGTGTTCCCAGCGTGACTCGAGCTCCGGCTTTTGTACCCGTCGCGCACTCGGCTTGGCTGAAGGAAGCTCGGGACTGTGTTCGTCTTGACCAGCAGCTTCTCGAGTTCCTCGGGCAGGTTTCGCACGACCTGGTACCCGTCGGCGAGGAGCCAGTCGACGAATTTGCCGTACTGTGGCGCGTCTCGTCGCACAATCGCACTTGATGAAGGCGAGATCCACGAACCGCCGTCGGCTTCGGTGAACAAGCACGGCTTCGAGCTGATCAGCTGGAAGAACGAACGCGTCAGCGTATCCCACGGAGCAGGTGGCTGTGTCTGCGGGAACAACTGGACGTGCTGCGCCGGAGATACGTCACTGTTGCCAGCAAGGGTCACCACTGCTCGAGCGTAGCACGGTGCGATCACGTCGCTGAGGAGCGCGAGGTTCCACTGCGCTCGCAGCAGCCCCTCGCCGCTCAGTCCATCGCCAAACCAGATATCTCTTCGGTTCGACGACAGCTCAAAGTACCCGTTCACCTGCACACAAGTTCGTTCGTTAGTATCGTCAATGCTCGTCGCTTAGACAAAGCGATGCAAGAAAGCGTCACTCACGTGAATGGGCAGATATGTGAGCGCCGGAAGTGGGAGGAAACAGAACGCCATCCCGGAGAGTGGCTGGAAGCTCGCGGAATCGGTGATCGAAGGGAGAAGGACGGCAACGCCGCCCCACGGAACCAGTCGTTGGCTCGCATTGGCCGGGTCGTTCGCGATTCGCGCACACTCGCCTCCTCCGAGCTGGTTCAGCACCAGGAATCGAAGGGCTTCCACTTCTTCTTGTGTGTGATGACGGATCTTGATGTCCAGCATGTAGTCGCACGGTACTCCTGCATACGTTCGCACGATCGCCAAAGACGTCAGCGCAAACACAATGGGCACACAGCAGTCCCGTGCTAGCTGCGGCGTGTTCGCACCGTCACTCGAAAACAGCCGCGACCGGTTGTTGTCCGAGCCAAAGTTCGCGAACTTGAGTGAGCGCTTCGCTTGGATCTCTGGACTCAAGTTGCTGATCATTGCTTCGTCCAGCAGATTCGGTGCGTCGCTGCCTTCTCGCCACTCGTAGATCGAAATCTTACTGACGTTGCGGAGGAAGAGCATGACCCGCGACAGATCATCGGAAAACTCGGCAAGCATCTCAGCCACGTGCTCCGGTTGTTGTGCTCTGGACGACAGCTTGCTGTGCTGCGCCTGGCTGTCGGTGCGAAGCGCCAGCCGGAACAGCGTTCCCTAGATACATTGATCATCGGGTAGAACAGCGGGTCCAGCATACTGGTTGAGTCGTAGACAGAAGCTGGAGCCTACGAGCAAGCACGAACGCACCGGAAACGGCGCTGTAAAGTCGCATCCGAAGCAACGGAACGGAGACACTTGGTCCGGGAAGTTTGTCACCAGCTCCGAGTGCGAGAGGAAGTTGATCATCTTGCCCGGGTTGCTCGGGTTCACGTTTGGCAAGTGACACGCCTGGCGTCGTTGCTCAGTGAGTTCCGTATCACCATGTGCATAGCAAGTGGACGAACGGTGCTGTGTACCTGCGGGTCGAAGAACACCAGGTGCGAACCGCTTACGAACGCCGGCAGATCCGTCACGTGGTACACTAGGAAATAGCATCGATAGACAGGTGCGGGTGAGCGTTCGAGCACTGGAGCACTGGAGCACTGGGCGGCTCGACTAGCAACCTACAAACACCGACGCACCCGAGTTGAAGCCGACTCCGAACCGCCCGGTCTTCCAGCCCTTCGAGTTGTCCTTCTTCAACGAGTCTCCGATGCGCTGACCGACCGCCGCTCGCACACGTGAGCGAGAGCGTCCACAACGCAACAACCCGCCAGCAACATCCGCGGTTTGCACCTGGATCGACTCGAAGTCGGTGTCCGTGAACGTCGCGTTGTTGTGCACGAGCAGCGCGGGACCTGCGCAGCGTGTGCGAGAGCTCAGCTCCTTTGCTGCCGAGGCGCCCGACATGTCGCCGACGCACCTTGGAACGCCTCCAGCTTGGTGTACGCGAGGCGCGCGGCGCCGTGCTGGCGGCGGTCGAGGCAGAAGTTCACCTCGGTGGCGCCGGCGTCGTCCGCGTTCTGCACCATCTCCTTGAAGATCGAGGTGCCCTCTGCATCAAGCGAGTGCTTAGCACCCAACCTGCTCGCCGCGGATACCCGCTCGTTCATACGCGCAGACAGACAAACCTGGGTAGTTGCGCAAGATCTCGCGGATGCGCACGGTGAGGTCGATCTTCTGGCCGAAGTCGTCGCCAAAGTACGGCGACGACGCGGAGGCGGCGGCGGCGGCGCCGGCGCGCGGCTCCTCCATGGCCGCTGGCTGCTGGCTGCTGGCTGCTGCGTCTGCGTCTGCGGGTTGCGGGTAAAGCGGCGTGTGGGGGTGCGGCGGGCGTTCGCTGCGCGCGCGGACGGGCGAGAAGGAAGGCTCGATGTGTTCCTCTGCTTGGGCTTGGCTCGTGTCGAGAATGCGTCTTGGGTTGAGGCTCTCGACCGTCTGTTCAAGTCGATTCGCCGGATAGCACAGCAAAGTGGACTTGAGAATTGGAGCGGGAAAGATCGCGGCTGGTGTCATCATCAGCCCTGCCCTCTTGATGCTCGCGTGCATGGGTACATTTCCTCGCCTCCTCGCTGCCTGCGCACACCTTTCCTGTGCAGGCTCACACTTGCACACACAGTGTCCAGCACACGCAGCGTGCAGTGCTCCAGCTCGATCTCGCTCCACTCGGATCTCGTCGCGCTGGCAATTTCATGAATCTGTCATACACTTTTGAATTACACTTTTGAATGTATTACCGTGAGCCAATCGGCGATCGCCAGCGTGAAACGATCCTTTTGTACACAATCCTTCTCAGTATAATCGCTAGTAGCGTTCTCACCTTCTCATTATGCAATTTCCCTCTCCAAGCGAATGCGCCGAAACCCCCAGAATTTAATGTGCCACCTAAACTTTGAGTGGACCACAAAGTGATTTTGTCTCGAATTTTCCCCCTTTCATTTGCACTTTTTCTCTCTTGGCGCGCAAACCCGGCCCACGTGCGCGGCGCCGCATACAAACGCCAAGTCAAGGCCGGCCCATGCAGCCGCCAGCCGCCGCCGCCACAAAAGCGCGCCACGGTTTGAACCTCCAAGCTCCCGCTCCCGCCGCCGCCGCCCATGCGCCCGAGCGAGCGCCGCTGAGCGACGCCGAGGACGCGAGCAGAGACCAACACTCCGACATGTCTCCGCCGCCGTCGTCGCCGCTGCTCGCCACAGCCGCCGCCGCTACATCAGCAGCAGCAGCGGAAGATCTCGCGCTGATGGCCGGCGACGCGGCGCTCAAGAAGCGCAAGCGCGACAGCGAGCAGCTTGCGCCGATCGCCAGCCGCCCGCGCCTCAGCACCGGCGACCCGCAGATGCCGACGGCGACGATGACGATGACGACGCGGCAGCGGCTGCTGTCGCCGCTGGACGCCGCCGGCGCCGACGAGATCCGCCAGCACGTGCGCGACGTGCGGCGCGAGGTGTTTCTGCGGCCGCTGCTCGCGCTGCTCGCGCGGCTCATGTTCCACAAGAGCAACCACGGGCTCTTCAACGTGCGCGTGGACCCTGTGGCGTGGAACATCCCGCACTACCTCGAGGTCGTGAAGCGCCCGATGGACCTGTCGCTCGTCAAGAGCAAGTGCCTCAACCTCGAGTACGCGAGCGCCGACGCCTGCGCCGCCGACGTGCGCCTCGTGTTCGCGAACGCGTGTCTCTTCAACCCGCCGGGCCACGCGGTCCACGAAGCCGCCCAGCTCCTGCGCCTCGAGTTCGACGCCGAGTACGCGCGCCTGGCCGCGAAGGAGCTGGCGCTCGACCGGAAGCGCGCGGAGCACGCGTGCCCGTCCTGCCTCGCGAACGTCTGCGCGATCTGCAACCAGAAGTGCATCAACTTCGAGCCGCCGTTCGTCATGTGCTCGGGCCCGTGCCGCCAGCGGATCAAGCGCCACGCACTCTACTTCATGACGCCCGACCGCTCGCACCACTGGTGTGGCAAGTGCTACGCGTCGCTCCCGAAGCTGGTCAAGCTGATCGGCGCCGCTCCCGTGGCGACCGACTCGCCTGCTACAGCGGCACTTGAACTGCCCCAGGAGCTGCTGCTCACGAAGAGCATGCTGATGAAGGCGAAGTTTGTGGACGAGCTGACCGAGCCGTGGGTCCAGTGCGACCGCTGCAACGGCTGGGTGCACCAGATCTGCGCGCTGTTCAATGCTTCGGAAGACTCGGGCGACGAGGTGCCGTACGCGTGTCCGCTCTGCCGCATCGACGAGCTCACGAGTGCGGAGCAGAGCTGGGACGTCGAGATGTCGCCGAGCGCGACGTCGGTCGACCAGTTCCCGCTCAAGAGCATGCACAAGCACGCGCTGGAGCTCATGGGGTCGCACAGTCCGGTGCTGAAGCGGAAGCCGACGGCGAAGGAGTTCACGCGCGCACTCGGCTTCGACACGGTGATCGAAGCGAAGGTGTTCGGCTTCCTCGGGCCGCTCGCGGTGGAACCCACGGACACCGTAAAGCGATTCCCAATAGAAGGCTTTGTGGCGAGCCAGCAGCTCCGGTCTAGCGCGTTGTCTCGGTTCATGCAAGCGTGGGTCCGGGAGCACCTCGAGAAGCTGGGCGAGCGCGAGGCGGCGCAGTCGATCGTGGTCAAGGTCGTGTCGTCGATCAAGAGTTCGTGTCAAGTGAGTCCGGTGGTTCGCGAGCACTTCCGATCGGAGCGTCAGTCGGTGCGTGCTGTGTTGCGTTGGTGGTAGCTTGCGTGCGAGATGACGCCGCGGTGCTGACTGAGTCTTGCTGCTTGCTGATGTGCGAGTGCAGTACCCGCAGAGCGTCGAGTTCACGTCGAAGGCGATATTTGTGTTCCAGAAGATCGACGGCGTCGAAGTCTGCATCTTCTCGATGTACGTCGCGTTGTGTGTCTGGGGCAGTGGGTTGGTGGCGTCGGAAGGCGTCGCAGGACTGACGCTGTGCGCCGCTTTCGTCTGCACCTACCAGGTATGTGCAAGAGTACGACGGCGACTCGGAGCTGGTGGTGAACCGTCACCGAACCTACATTGCGTACATTGATAGCCTAGTATACATGCGCCCGCGCCGCGTCCGCACCAGCCTGTTCCATGAGACCCTCATCGCCTACCTGGCGTTCTGCAAGGGCAGAGGGTTCCGCCACGCGCACATCTGGGCGTGTCCGACGACGCGCGGCGGCGACTTTATATATTGGTGCCACCCGACGTTCCAGAAGAACCCGGGCAAGGACCGGCTGCTCCAGTGGTATCTCAAGATGGCGGACGTGGGGAAGCGAGCGGACGTCGTGTTCGCGTGCCAAGACCTGTACGCGCGCGAGTTCGAGGCGCTGGAGGCGAAGCTCGAGCACCAGCTGCCGCCGTACTTCGACGGAGACTACTGGCCGGCCGAGGCGGAGCGGCTCGCGGCGAGTCCACCGAAGCGCGGCAAGCTGTCGAGAGAAGCGCACGACGCGCGGCTCAAGGGCGAGCACTTTCGCAAGCGGGTCGTGGACTCGGTGAAAGCGTCGCGGGAGTCGCTGTTCGTCATCGCGCTCCAGCCGACGTGCGCGACGTGCAACACGATGATCGTGAACGCTTCGTGCTGGAAGCGAGCGAGAGCGACTCCGGGCGACGACGTGTACATGTGCTCGGCGTGCTACGCGGCTCCTGGCTCGCAGAACCCAGTGGACGACACACCGATGGCCGAGGTTCTTCCGCCGAGCTTCGTCGAGAGCTGGTCGTGCAACGAGCCGGACGAGGAGATCAAGTGCGCGTTCTTGGACCACCGCCCGGACATGCTCAAGAACTGCGAAGAGCAGCACTACCAGTTCGACAGCTTCCGGCGCGCCAAGTACTCTACGATGATGCTCATGTACCAGATCTCGTTGGCTCAGCAGCGAACGTGACGGATTCGCAGCAGTTGCAGCAGATGAGCGAGCGGGCGACCAAGCGGCAAGTTCGATGGCGAGCAGCGAACACCGAGTGGCGCGCCTCTTGCAAGCACAGCCGGTTCACTTGTGCGCGCGGGCGAGCGACACGGCCGTTGCAGCAAGTGCCAGACACAAGAAACAGATAGTTAGGAGAGAGCAGCGCTGAGAAGCCCCAGACACCCAGACGCAGCCACACACACAAGACACAGACGCATACCTATGCATAGACAATATAGTCACCGCCCCCCTCGACGAGAAGCGAGGGACACCCGAAGCAACGAACCGCTCCCCACTTGCGTTCTTGCTCATGCGAACGAGATCGGCAGCGCCGCCGTCCTCGCGTTCGCGTCCAGCGTCAAGCTTTCCTGGTCGAGCCACTTGTCGTAGTGCTGGCAGAAGTTCACCGAGTCGAGCTTGAGCTCGTTGTAGAACTTGGCGAGGCGTCCGCCGTCCGGGTCGAACGCGTCCGACTCGAGCTCCTTCTGCGCCTCGCAGACCATCGACGCGCCGTTCGGCAGCGCCTTCTTGTTCGAGAACGTATCCCAGTAGTACTTGTGGTGGTACGCCTGCATCTCGCCAAAGATGAGGCGTTCGACTGAGTCCTGCGACGGCGGCTTGTTCAGGTCCTCCTCCTCGTAGCGTAGCCAGTCGTCGTCCAGCTCGGGACGCACGTACAAGTACACGTCCGTGAGCAAGCCTGCACACGTGTACTTCCGCATCCACTGCGCCACAGACAACAAGCGCTTAGCTTCGACACATCCAGTGGGCTCGCACACGAACACGCGCACGCACCATGTGACCGAGGTACTTTGCTTGAGACTTGACCAGCTTGAGCGCGTACAAGCGCGGCAGCGGGATTCGTAGCGACACCACTCGCTGCGAGCGGGAGGTGGGTGTAAGGTGGGACGGGGTCAGATACCGTGACAACCAACAACCAGTGAACCGCACACTCGAGCTGGCGCGCACCTTGAGCCAAACGATCGACGAGCTGCGGCAGAGCGCGTTCTTGATGATGTTGGGCTTTCGCTTCGTGAGCTTCTGCAGAATGCGCAGGATCGTCGTGAGCGTGCGCGTGGACTGCACCGAGAACTCGTTCATGTCGTCGTCGAAGCGGATGTTGAGGCGGTCGATCTCCTTCTCGAGCGCCATGAAGCCGCCGAAGCGGAAGTCGTCCGCGTCTTGGCGCGACACCTGCAGGTACGTCGCGATGTCCTTGTTCATGAACTTGGTCAAGGTCGCCAGCAGGTTCGCCTCGAGGAAGAACTGACTGAAGTACTCGCCCTTGTACACGTGGCTCGCGCGGAAGTGCTTGAAGACGAGCAAGATGAGCAGGCTCGAGACGTCGAGCACGATCGCCTTCTCGCGCAGGATCCACCGCCAGAACTGGTTGTCGTTCTCCGCGCCGTGGAAGTCCATCCCGGCGCCGCCGTAGTTGTTGCTGGCGTAGTCGTTCGGGTCGGAGCTCGGCGGGCGGCGCGAGAAGAACGTCTTCTTGTCGCGCGCATTCAGCGCGCTCCCGCACGACGTCGTGACCAAACCGCTCAGCACCACGGCGAAGTCGCGGCTGCGCGGCAGGAAGAGCTGGTAGATCGTCTCGCAGCGCGCCTCCCACTCGTCGTCGAGCTCGCTGAGCGGCGCGGTCGCGAGCTTCGTCTCGCTCGACTGCTGGCTCTTGAGCTCGTGGTGCGGCCGGTGGCGGTACTTCTCGTGGATCGACTCGCGGAGCTTCGCGAACTTCTTCTTCGGCAGCAGGTACGGGTCCTGCGGGTCGAGCGCGGCCGCCGCCGCCGCTGTTGCCGGGACCTCCGCGTACGGCTTAAACGTCTTGCAGAGCAGCAGCCCGTTCGCCTCGTCCTCGAGCAGCGTCGCGTCCGCGGCGTTGCGCGCGCGGCGCAGCCGCTTGAGCGCCGAGAGCGCCCCGAAGTCGCCGAGCACAGCGCTGAGCCACTCGTAGAGCAGCAGCAGCAGGCGCTTGATCGGGAAGCCCGGCAGCACGTTCATCTGCGCGAGGCAGTCCATGATCGTCACGAGCACCTGCGACGGCGCGGCGAGGCCGATGGCCACGAGCTCGCGGTCGAACACGGCGCTGTGCGGCTTGTTGGCGTTGAAGACGATGAGGTGGAAGAGCAGCACCATGTCGCGCTGCAGCTCGCTGATGAGCGCGTCCACCTTGTCGACGTCCACGGCCTGGAAGTTGAGCGCGCGCAGCGCGTGGATCGAGCGCAGCAGCTGCTGCGCGAACACGGGGAGCGCGCCGCACTCCTGTAGCAGTTCGTTGTTCGCGCGCGCGTTCTCCACCTGCGCGAGCGCCGGGCCGCCGGCCGAGCTGCTCGGCGTGCGCGAGCGAGCGCCGCCGCTGGTGCCCGTGGCGATCGCGCCTTCGGCGAGCAGCACGAGCTCCCGCTTCGCGCGGAACGCGTTGTCCAGGTGCCGCACATGCGCCGCCGACGCGTTCTCCGCCTGCGCGAGCAGCACGCCCACGCGCTCGCGCGCGCGCCGCCGCGAGGCGCCGACCTTCTCCCAGCTGCGCGCCGCGTCCGCGTCCAGCGCGGCGTCCGGCGCCTCCTCGCGCACGTAGCAGCAGTAGAACGCCGCCAGCTTCTCCGGGAGCGACAGCGCGCGCAGCCCCGCGTCGCTGCTTCCCCCCTCCCCTGCTGTCGCCGACATCGTCACCTTTTGTCGCAGTTCAGTGTGCATCGCAAGCCGGCTCTTGTACAGGGAGATGCGGCCTTATAACGAAAATTTACAGTACTCTCTAAGATTGAGAGCGAGAGTTGTTCGCTTCATCTTGAAGGACCTGGAGGACGCCGAGTTCACTGTCCACGTTCGCCCGAATCGTGCAGCCCGACATGGACGCGGTCGACAAAGCGAAGTGACTCCGGCCTCGCGTCGGCACGATATGTGGAGTGCTTCCAAGTTGCTCCATGCGTCCGTGCAAATTGCATGGTCTCGAACGGATGCCTCAGAATCCGACTCCAGCAGGCAGGCGCCTTGACAAGGATCTCAGCGCGCAGCGATGGACGGATCAAGGACAGCTGAAGCGCCGACCACCACCAGCTTGTTGGGCACTGCACGCACGCACGCACGCAAACTGGGCTGACCAGCGCGCCGAGCACAGCCGCTGCTGCTCGCCGCGAATGAAGCGCGCGAGTCCAGACGAGGTTGCTCGAGACGAGACGGGCACATCGGCTCGGCAACGGCAACAGTCTTGATCTCCTGGAGGCGTGTGGCGTGCTGGAGAAGGAAGGAGAGGATCGCCCGCGAACGGGGATGACGGCGAGCGCGATCGGATTCGCGCCGCGCCGCGACCGACCGACCTTCGCTTGCAGGTTGTTCGTGGCGAACACCTCTCGACCAACCCCATACATACCGCTCGATTGATCTCGGGTGACTAACAAGCGATTGAAGCCCACGCACGAAACACGAGGCTCTGCGAGCGCTGCCGACGCCGATTCTCGTCGATGCGAGTCGTACATACCCGATAGCTCGAGGCAACCTCCGCGAAGGCAGCACGAGCCGCACGAAACTGGAGGCAAACAGCAACGACAACCGGAGCAACGCGATGGCAACCCGAAAAGATTGCTTTCACAACGTGACGCTCAAACGATGCGTGTCACCGTTCCGGTCCCGGCTACGCTCGGATCGGGAATCTCTCTCTCCAGCAGACGAGGAGACCAAGACGCTGATGGCGTCGATTGATGATCATGAGCAGCCTCGATGCGAGAAGCTCGCACTGCCTTTTGGTTCGCGTTCGCCTCGCCTCGGCCTCAGGACAGCATTGCCTTGCTCGCTGACTTTGCGCTGCTCTGCCCTGCGGCGCGCCAGCCAGCCAATCTCTAACCATCTCCGCGTCGGATCACGCGATGTCCTCGCCGCGCCGCCCTCACTCGCCACTCGCGAGCAGAAACGAGAAGTGAGCGCAGCAGAACTTGTCCCACAACGCGATTGCTCCGCGTGCCGGCGTCGTCGTCCAGCGTGCGTGCGTGTGGGTGAGCAAGCGGCGTCGTGGCCGGTCTCATTCATTATCGCGCGAGCGAAGATCCCGCGAGATCGGAGTCTGCAAGCAAGCGAGCGAGCGAGGGTGAGCTTGTTGCGTGTAGCGACAGCAGCAGCGTCGGCAACGACGGCGTCAAGCGGATGGTCGATCGAACAGGCTTTCGGCGAGCAAGCCCGACGCCCCGCTCGCAGCGCTCGTCTTGAGACGAGTGCTGCAGTCCGTCTTGGTGGCCGTGTTGGCAGTGCCATGTGTTGCGTATGAGCGGCACATTTTTTGACCTGCTGACTGGCGGAGGACCTCCGAGGTGACGGATGTCCGTAACATTTTAGTCGCAGGTGGACATCGACCTGGAGGTCTCTGGAGGTCTCCTGGATGGAGGTCTCTGGGTTTTGAGGAGCTTCGAAAGAGCGGCAAACTTCAGTGCGAAGCGCCACGCCCACCCCCACACCAAAGGCAGTCGGAGCGGAAACAGTTCCCCGCCGCATGCTCAGAGAGGATGTCTGGACGTCCGCACCCGCTCGAGGGTCGAATCGAATCGAGGCTTGTCGAGTCGAGCGCGCAGAGAGCATCAACGGACACTCGCCATTGTCGCTGGTGTCGCCGTCGCCGGGATTCGGTTTGGATTGCGTTCTCCGGCGCCTTGCGTGCGTGCGTGTGCGAAGGCTGCCCTGCGGAGGGAGAGAGCGAGAGAACGCAACCAACCAACCAGTCAAGGCAAACGCGCGCGTGTGTGTGTGTATCTTTTGGTTGCTTGCCTGTCAGCAAGTCTGCAAAGGGTCTGAAACAGAGGTACCACTCTTGACGTTGCTCTCAGATCGCGGACGCCAAAAGATGCATCCCTGATAGCGATCCACCGCGGTTCGCGGTTGCCGGCAACGGCGACCGCCGAGTTTCTCGGTCGGGGGAACCGTTGCGCCGAGTGCTTTGCTCGCTCGCTCGCTCCGCTTGCGGCTGTGTGTGCGCACACTGGTCTCGCGCTCGAGACGACGGCAGCTCCTGAGTCCCACCTGCGTCGTAGCCAAACCACTCGGAGATGGATTCAAACTTCGTCACTCGACAGTCTCGACACTGCCGGCGACGAATCGACGATCCCTGGACGCCAGGAACGTTCAGGCGTTCGCCTTCCGGGACGCCTGATCGACTTCCACCGAGCGACGCGCGCGAGCGCTTCCTTCCCGCAGACAAGCCGACGACGCCGGCATCGGTCGATCACACACCGTCGCCTGGCCAAGTTGCTCTGCTCCTTTCTTCTCGACCGTCGCCCGCTGTCGCTCCACCAACGACAGCAAACACCCTTCGCCTCCCATGATCGTGTGTGAGCCTCCAGCATCACCGCCGAGGACGCACTTCGCTCACAACGCAACTTCCAGTCGAGCGAGCGAGCACACAACGCTCCAGCGGCGACCACTTCCACGCTCCGAAGCGCGCGTATCCTCTTCCTCCACAACGCGTAGCGCGCTCCACGATTCGCGCTGCTCGCACTCAGCACACGACGTATCGTACTCGACACCACCCACCGCCGCGAACGCACGTCTGGCACACGATGAGCAGCCGCGCAGTCGCCGCCGAACCGCAGGCGACAGCGAGCGACCTAGTGCTCGACTCGACCACCTCCACCAACACGACGGTCTCGACCTCCTCGACGCTGGACGACGCCACGGGTATCAATACCACGACCACGACAACCACGATCGTGACGGTCGTGATCGAGAAGATGCAGACCAGGCCGTTCGAGTTCGAGTTCGAGTTCGACGAGGAGGAGGCGCATCCCGAGACACTCGATGTCGAGGTGGCGTCTCCGGTGATCGATCCGACAACCGCAGATGTCGCCGCGAAGTTCGCGGCGGGAGCCGACGGCGCGCGCAAGCTCATCCTCCAGTACGGCGGCCAGGGCATCGCATACTGGGACGAGCTCAAGGCGCTGTACACGCAGAGCGAGGCCGCGCGCGCGCTCATCGACGCGGCCGCGGACGCGCTCTACGACGACTCGCGCTC